>JAGFMF010011403.1:2023955-2055109 GCA_019455555.1 Galemys pyrenaicus
CTCCCTGGCCGGCAGCAGGGATCGAACTCGTGCTGCAGTGGCTGCGGTTTGCTTCATAGTGTGTTGCTTAACCCACTGCGCCACCAGGGAGGCCCCTCAATTGCACTTTCTTTTGTTTCTCTACAAAGTGAAAAATACTAGTAGCTTAAATATGCTGTAGTGAGTAGCGTCAACTGTTCTAATTATACCAATCATCCTCACTAATGTTTGAGCACAGAGCTAGTCAATAATAACTATAAAGCAATGTGAAACTTAAGTTTTTAGCATGATCTTCCTTTTCACCAACTGTATTTCTCAAATTAAAAAAAAATGTGGTATGCATCTATAAACCACTCTGATGCTTGGACTGCTAAGAATAAATGCAACATGAGACCTGACATGAAATTGCCAACCTGAGTTTTCTAGGACTTCAAGCTTGCAAATTCAGTTAAATAACACAATACCTTACAGCATGGACCCTTTACTCATTTTGTCAAATGAAGCAGTCCCAGAATTTACTATCAATTTATCAATGGTGACAAACTTGGGTCCTTCCTAGATGCATACTTAGCATTTCTACAAAATAACTTTATTTATGGGGAAAAAAATGACTCATAGGTTTTTAAGAGGGTCCCATAATCTCACGGGTACCTAATACATCTTAGGTACTCAATAAATGCTGTTTTGAAAAATAGTTATTTGACTAAATATTTGCCTTAACATTTGCTGAAGCACTCCTAAACTCCATTTGAAGCAAAACTCCTTCAGAAAGAAAAACAAAACAATTAATTTACTGTTTATCTTTGTAGACTAGAAGAAACCAATATGCATCAGAATCACATCAGATGGGACAGGGGGCCTCTCTAGTGGTGCAAGGGGTTGAGCACTGCAGCGTGAGTTGGGTCCCTGGCCATGGAGGGGAACTACATGGCACAGCAGACCTCTCCTGCCTCGCCCACTGCTCCCCTCAGCAGTGTATTTCAGTCAGTCAGTTTATTTTGTTCCCCACTCTGTTTCTGGTGAATATTTTCACCCCCCATGCCTCTGGCCTGTACCCCAGCCCTTGTGCACATAAAAAAAAAAACTTAAAAAAAAAAAAAAGGGACAGGGCTATTGTTTCTTTAACTTGACTTATCCTCACCTGAGTTCCAGACCTTACTACCTACTCATTATCTTTAGATTGATAGTTCACAAACACATTAGAGTAAATATTCCAACACTTAACAATAACCTTTTCTCCAGAACAGAATATTCATTTCCTGCTTTCTTTTCATCCAGCAGTGTAAGCCTAGTGTCAGTGATCCTTGTCACTACTCTCCCACACACCAAATCCTTATAATACTTATCAAACAAGTCTATTTTTCTCCATCAATACATGATCTCCTATAGTTCAAGGCACCATAACCCTACCTGGTCTATTTCAATAATCTCTTAAAGAGTCCTGCCAAAAAGTAGATGATTGGATCAAGAAGATGTGGTACATATACACAATGGAATACTATTCAACGATCAAAAATTATAAACTAAAGCCATTTATAGAAACATGGATAGAGCTAGAAGGAATTAGTGAAATAAATCAGAAGGCAAGAGAAAAATATTGGATGGCTTCACTCTTAGGAGGAATATAAAGTAACAACAACTACAAAAAAAAAAGTAATAAGAGAGAGCTCAAGGAAATGAACAAATACAGCAAAAAACAAACAAAAAACACAACAAGAACAAAAGGACAAAGACAAACCAAAGGGATCATTTGAGGGGTGTGGGAGTAGAGACTGGGATGAGGGCAGAAAGAGCACAAGGGACTGAGGTGATGGTGCACGGGTGAAATGGTGGTGGAAATTCCCTGGGGACTACAAATGATGTCAAATATAATTAAATAAATCTAAAAAAAAAAAAAAAGAGTCCTGCCATCCACTCTTGTCCTTCCCATCAACTAGTCTCCACTCTGTTGCCAACTGTCTTTAGAAAACCGATATCGCTCCTGAGGGACAAATTCTTCAATGCTTTTCCACTGGTTTTTAAATACAAACCAAAACCTACTCATGCCTTACAAGCTTTTGCTTAATATGGCTTTTGCCTACTTCTCCGATCTTATTCCCACCTCAGTCTCTTTACTGCTCTTGTTCCATCCATGTCAGTCATACAACTCTTTTAGTTCCTCAAGTATGTCATGCCCTTTCTAACCTCAGGAAATTTACACATGCTATTTCCTTTGCATAGAAACATGTTTACCTTGAGAAATCCTACTCATCTTTATGAGCTTCCTTTTTTCCAGGAAAGCATCTTCTATCCCCAAGCGTATTTATTCTCCCACATATATGCCCTAAAACATCCTTAAAGAATGTGAGTTCCATTAGGACAGGAGTCAGACTAGTTCTTTTCACATATTTTTACTACTGTGCACAGTAAGCTCCTAATGCTAAATAGTGGACAAATAAGTTATATATTAAAACAAATCACATTATGGATTACTTTCTTTCCTTCTCCCCTTCTCCTCTCATCCATTTTTTCTTTCATCTTTTAAAATCACACTTCTGGGGCTTTCCTGGTGGTGTACGGGTTAAAGTCACAGTGCTATCAAGCTGTCATCAGCCACTGAGGCATGAGTTTGATTCTCAGCTAGGGAGCTAACCCACATTGCCCAATAGACCACTCCTATCTCACCCATTTTTACCCTCAGCAGTGTATTTCAGTAGATCTGCCTATTCTGCTCCCCACTCTGGTGAATCTTCTTACCCCACTCCCCCCAACCTCTGGCCTACACCCCAGTTGTTGTTTGCATAAATAAGAAATTAAGTCTTAAAAAAATAAAATCACATTTCTGGCCCTTAAAATTCACTCAGAATAACTGTATATGCATATGAACATCACTCATTCTATCAACAATAACGAGTAATAAATGATGAGTAGAACTTAAAAGACTCTCATGTCTGGGGAAAAAAGTATCTATAATTCTAAGTGCTACATGAAATGCAAATGTTTTCTAGATTCCAGTTGCATAAACAGAAACATCTCAACTCATTTTGACAAAGTTATCCACCAGGGAAATGAATAAATAGCTTCAGTAAATACATATGGTGCAATTATACCCAGCAATAAGTGACAATAGGTCTTGCTTTATAGTAATCTAAAAATTCAAAGCCCAATTATTTCAGCTACTCAGTAAATAATACTGAAAAGAAGCAGTAGTAAAGCAACTTAAGAACAGACTGTATTAGTAAATGCTAATGATCTCTTTATGATCTGTAGAACCACTTCTTTTTCTTCTGAAGGGAAGAAATCTTCGTAATTAAGAAAAAAAATAGACATCCACAAGCTACAGCCAAGAACAAAATGAAAGCAGGGAGTAAGTACTCCTTTTGATCTTTCAAGAGTAGTATTTAGCTAAAGAATGCATACTGGACTACACAATAACATGACCAGAAACATGAGCATTTGGGACCTGGAAAATACAGCCCGTAGCAGCTGCCCTTTAAAAATATATATTTGTAAGTAGAAAAAAAAAGACCTCTCTCCACAGCTCTAAATTTCAGGGTAAATTGACACTGACTTTAATGAAAAGGGTCAGTTTAGACTTCTTTTTAGAAAATTGAAGCACAGCAAGTAATTTGTATAATTAATTAGCAGTTTAGATATGCAAATCAAATTCAAACTTGAAATGACTGAGGTGGAAAAGCAACCTCAACAGGAAAAATAAAAGTAAAGAGAGAAACAAGGGAGAGGCATGCAAATACAAGCATGGCCCTTCTGAATGCATTATGGTCAGTTACTGCTAATCACTTTAAGATAAAATAAAAAGATATATAATCTATATCATTTAATATATTAGTAATAATTTTATCACTTATAAGATATAAACAGGAAAACCTAAAGCTGCCTTGCCACCAGTCCACCCAAATCAATAAACTGTGGATGACAAGGCAGATATGGAAGTATTGCCCTAAAAAGCTAGTGTTAGCACACTCTCTGGACTTGTGTTTATTATTTTTCTAATTTAAGCAAACTATGTAAGTTTTTGGAACCTGAGGGTGGAGTTGAGCAGCCAAGCTGAGTATAAAAGCAGACACGTGGGCCTTGAGGGGTCGCTTTTTCCTAGGGAGCCAGCTCTCAGCACACCCTTAAGTTCCAGCTCCAAGAAACTGGTAGGATATTTACAAATCTGTAACCCTCTCTTCCCCTTGTGTTATTCACTACACTATTTTTCCTTCCCTTGTAAATAAAACCCTTTATTAACCTTTATTGTGTGTGCCTGCAGTTAAAACATTTTAAGTGCCGTTCAAACACGCGGGTAAAAACCCAATCAGGCAAACCCACTTTATATTAGGGTTGCCCTGTAACAATAAAAATGTTCATCTAAAGGGAAAAACTAAGCTCAAGGGCATGGCTTCCTTGTTTACTTAGCTACCTCACTATGTGATAATGGTGATCTACCTTTTCTGCCTGACTGGGACCCACTGGAGGCCCAATAAACCAAGTCTCCAAAGGGCAGCACTGGATCCTAACAGGCTTGGCCAGTTTGCACTTTCTTTGTACAATCTTTTCCTTCAGAATTCTTTATTAATCTGTCATTAAACAAAACTTTTTATAATCACCCGTTTAATGACTATCTCCCAAGTTCTGTATATATCTTGTCCCTTCTCCTCTTGTCAAAGTTTAGCACAGTGTCTGGATCTTGCCTGCTGCTCAACAAATGAATATAAAAAAAAAAATCTCAGATGGATGCATAGTAACAGGCCAGCTCATCAAATGTCAAAGTTACAATGGATTATTCAGTATCAAAAATCAGCTGCTGGGGCCTCCCTGGCGGTGTAAGGGGTTAAGCACCCCACTGTGAAGCATCTGCAGCCAATGCAACATGAGTTCTATCCCAGGCCAGGGGATAACCCACATGGTATAGCAGCCCTCTCCCTGCCTCACCTGAGGCTTCCCTCAGCAGTGGATTTCACTGGATCTGCCTGTTCTGTTTCCCACTCAATCTCTTGTGAATCCTCTCACCACCACCTCCCCCACCCCCACCATACCTTTGGCCTGTACCCCAGTTCTTATATGCATAAATAAATAAATCTTTAAAAAAGTTTATAAAAAAATCAGTTACTGGAAGTCTGTCAATAACTGTATGAAGACAATTGAAACAATCACATATCAAGCAGTATCCCAGGACACAGGTGATACAGGTGGTCCCCTAAAGAATTCATTAAAAAGCTGACTTTTTAGTAGGTCTGGGATAGGGTCTGAGAGTCTACATTTCTAAAATTTCTAAAGCAATGAATGCTGATGCTGCTGGCTCTCAGGCTATACCATGTATAGTAAGACCCAAGGAGGTCAAACTGACAAAACAAATATAGCTCCCTCATACAAACAAAAGTCTTATTTGCTTTTTTATTAAAAAAAAATCACATTGTGTTATTACCGAGTTGGTTCATGATTTAGAAATTCACACAGATGCCTGTCATGAAGAGATGAAGGGCTACCATTTCTTCAGTTTTTCTGGGATGTGAAGTCTACACTGTACATACTCTTGGGTGAATTTACATATTGATAGAAGGCCTAGCTGTGTCTGTAGTGCCAGGAGGAGGGCACAGGGCAGGCTCGGGATGGTTCTAGCAGACGGGGGTAAAGGAAGGAGTCCTGGAGCCCCCCGGGGTTTTTATGCTTTTTATTGTTGTAGGTGGCATCAGGTACATGGCAGGCAGGGGTGCCCGGGTATCTAACCCTCTTGGCTGCTTTGCTGCTCCTGCTCTTGCTGGTCTTGCTGCTGCTTGTTGGTTGGGCCTCTCGCTGCTCGTTTGTACTGGCGTCCTCATGACGCCGCCCATATAAGCCCGTGTCCAAATTCAAGTGCGCCACTTGTGCATGCTCACGTAGGCATGCGTGCAGCACAGCAGGTGTCCATCATCACACCAGTGGCAGAAGGGTGGAAAGACCTGATTTCTCTGACCCTACATGTCCTTATCGTTCCCAGGGAAAATTTTACTAGTTTCATGGAAATTTAACAAAAACAAAAATTGAACTTGGACTTTTTATAGGGTATACTTTTTATGACAGAATCTTTTCAGAGCATCTGTCTCTTTCTCAGTTCTTTAAAGAAATTTGTGCATATGCAACACTCAGATGTTTATAAAAAAAAGGGGATTCTTTATAAGGATTTCTATCAATTTCTATGACAATTTGAACAAATCTTTCTTTCCAACAGCTTCTAGCCATTGTGGAAAGCCTAAAATGGACCAATGGATATTTTGATCATTTACAAAAACTTTCAAACTTATTAATATTCAATCACTCCTTTGTGACAGAGTTTGAGTTATTTCTTCAATAACACAACAATGCAGTTTTTTTTGCAAGCAAATCTGAATGTACACATAATAATGGAAAGAACCAGTCCACTTTTACTACATACTTTAAAATATCTTTTGGAAAACAATTCTTTTGCTAGTACTTGATATGGCTTTCCTGAAGGTATATTACCAACACTAACTAGATTTTATTACTATGTAAATCCCTCCTTCATCTCCAGCACACACACACACACACACACACACACACACACACACGAGCAAAAAATCAACATGTGGTTTTATATCTGTAGTATACCAGTAACATATCAAAATCCAAATTTAGAATCTTAATTCACAATACCACATCCCCCCCCCCACCTTTTTTCTCCTTATCACTTGAAGTAAATTAAATTCAGTTTTTGTTGGAAGGAAATGTAAAATGTGTTTCACACATACATTTAACACTGATCTGTTCTCCTTACCTTAATTATGCTTTGAATTTCAGTGGAATCTTATATTCCAGGGGCTCAATTTACTTTTATAAATATTCATTGATTCATTTCCCCCATCTCCACTAGTGCTGCTAACATTATCTTCCCATTTGCATTTGGAGAAACTGAGGTACCAAGAAGGAATCTAAAGGCTGTCACTTAATTGTAGAGCTGAAAATGTGACTGAGAAGTCACCTCTAGTACAGAGGCAACCCGACTGGCAAAACGTAGAAATAATGGCATCATGTGCAAGTATTAAATCAGAGGTAGCCTGCTCATATTCTAGGCACAGCTATGTTCCTTATTTTGTCCCTTCCTAGTACAAAATGCAATAACAGAATAGCTGCCCTGTGGTTAAAGAGAAATGATTATAGAAAAGAACAGTTGGAGAAAACAAGGCAAAAGTACTTGGATTTTAGTCAGTGGGAGTCCATCACAGTAACTAATGGGCTGAGAATGTTTCTATTTTTTCACCAAGTAATCCATATGCAAATTTCCTGCAGTATTCAATATGCACTTCCAAGCTTAGTAAATGTTTTCTATTCTTTTCTGCTTAGCTCTCTCAGCTTTTTCCAATTAGGCCCTATTTATTTAGAAAAAAAAGAAAATGTCTAAAGAAAGGATTAAGCTCTGTATCTTATGGAGAAAGAATGAATATTAGAAATTCTTTCAGGATCTAGAGGATGCATTCTTTACTCATCCTCCCCGCTGGGATGGGTAATGAGAATAAAGTAAAAGGGGGATGAAGCTTTTTACTTCATTTGGTTTGTTCATCTGAAAACATGCCTCTGACTATCTGGAATCAAATCCAAAATCCATGACAATTCAGACAGTGATTTACGTGGAATAAGCCTGTGGGTAAAAATAAATAAATAAAAGAGAGATGTAAAAACTAAAAAGGTCCCACCTGGAAAGCAGAAGTTCAGCAAGAGAATTTATGACGTGGAGGGGACAAGAAGACAGGCTGGGAGACAGAGCATAAACAGCTGAAATTAGCAGCCTTCTCAAATGAAGATGACCCAGAAAACAGACTTGTAAACTGGAAAGACATTTCAAAAACATGGTTTCTCAGGGTAGTAACAAAGGAAGACAGTGAGTGAAAGTCAGGTTTTTCTATTTGCAATCATTTTATCCACAAGGACGGGTGGTGTTCTGCCCATGTCCTACAGAATGCAAATTGAAACTTGAAGAACTTTTTGGCTTATAAGGAAAAAATTAAAGTACAACCAAAATTTGTCAAGAAAAACTCCTTGCATTTGAACTCCATGGAAGTCAGTGATAGAGGGAATCTGGTGCCTGAGAACTGTCTGTGAGGAATTTCTGCCACTGAGAATGTTCCACTTCAAGAGGCTATTGTGGTTATTTTACAGATATTTTGAGTGTGTGTGTGTGTGTTTGAGTATGTATATATGTGTATATATTATATTACACATATATTAATATAAGTATTTAAAATATTTTTGAAAACTTAAAAGAGCATCATACCAATAAAAAAGAGGCCATAACTGTCACTATGGTTGGCACTTATTTTAAAAACAGGAAATAGCCAAGATTCTTCCAGAATCTCAGAACAGCTTCTTACCAAATAGGGTTACAAAGAGTTAAGCATAAAAATACCAAAATGTAAGATTTTCTCTCCCAGCATATAGGGACTCAAAAATCATAGGGAAAAATACATGATAATATTTAAGGATGACTGAAGTAATCTAGTAAATTCTTCAGAAGTCCGCATGTTGAGTTTGGTTGCCTGGTAGAGCATAAAGAAGCAAAATCAGGGGAAAGAAAGGTATCAATATCATCTTTAAGGGCAGTGTCCCTTTAATAGCACTTTTGGGAAAGAGGATCCACTGAATGAAGTAGTATAAACATACAAGCCAGTTACTAGAACCAAAGTCCACTCCCACCATAAATGTTTCCTATTATAATCTACATCCTATGGCTTTAGCAAAAAAAAAAAAAAAAGGAAAAGGCAAAGTTCTTCAATCTGGTCAAACCATTTGCTGACACTGTCCATAAAACAAAGCAAAACAAAACCAAAAACAAACAAAAATAACTGTTGTGGTTATGATACCTAAGCAGCACTGGTGATATGATGATGGGGAATACATGGGGATTACAATTGATGTCAAATATATATAAATTAAAGGAAAAAAAATAGAATAAAAATAAATAAAATGAAAAAAATTACATCTACTCTTACTTTTTGAATTTTCAAGTTCCAAGGCACAGCAATGCTTTCAAATATCAGTGTCTTAAGCCTCAAGCTTAGAGAAAACTAAACTAAACAAAAGCCTGCCAAAAACCCAGGCTGACTATTAAAATGTCACAATGAAGTGCCCCGGGTTTGAGACTCTAGCTGGTATCCTAATCAACAGAAATGTCCTGGACAGAAGCCTTCAGATCACCATGGAATAGGCTTTGATGCCTTTTGTCTAATTCTGTGGAGACCCAACCCTCAAGCAGAGTATTTTTGGCCTGTTAAATAAAGGCTTTTCCCAGAAAGCCAAAGTATTTGGAGACATCACTCTGACTCTCAGCCCATTCTTAAGTAACTCAGCACACTGGATATAACCTCTAGTTTTAGGGTGCATCAAAAGACATTACATGGAGTTTTTTCCCTGACTGATCCCATGAACCAGTTATATTTTTTCTCCTTTCATTACCAAAGTGGTTTCTTTCTCTAGGCAACTTTCAATAATCCTCAAACGGTAATTCCATTACTAAAATAGCCTTGAACATGAGAGGTCTGACTACCCTTTAACAACTTTGCATGTTTAGTCTTTATCTGGCTTTTCTTTTGCAGCATCACTGAACCAAATAGACCTCCCCCCTGCCCCCTAAAAGGGCAGATTTCTGCCTCAACTCTCAGGCACATCAATAACAGGAAGAACAATCTACACCTGCAGTCACAAGCTGATTAAGCCCCCACATCTTCCCTGGCAAATCGTCTAAGAACTCAGTCCTCAAAACTTGCCGTGAAACTCACAGCATGGCATAAGCAGTTGGAGCTAAAACCTGAAAAATCTTTAGTAGGCCTCTAAGCCACCTGCCTCCTGCAGTGCTGCGTAAAGGGGAGAAAAATCTCAAAGTGGCTCCGTATCTATATATCTGTTCTTTCTTTGAAGGTGTGGCCTAGGGGTCTCAAATGGAAAAGCAGGATAAAATCATCATCAAGCAGTGGGTTGGAAGTCCTTGCCTGAGAGTGTTTTACACTGCCTACACATCAAACCTGTTCTTGTTTATGCAGTAATCAATGTATTTGGAATGAATAACACTTCCCCAGTTTGGCTGCTTAGCCAATTAATGTCTGCCTTCACCCTTATAATTAGCACATTTAAAAGAATATTGTAAAAGTTGTGATTGAGGTGGCAGTAAGGAGATGGCACTGAGACTGCCTGTGCAGAAGAAATAAAGACCCAAACTACAAGATAGTTTAGGATGAACTAAGAGGTGGAATTTGCATACTGCAGAGGTGTCATCCAAGGCACTTGGAGAGGAACCCTAAGGATATACCACTGGGGCAGTACTGACACAGAAAATTAGATCCTCATCCCACGGGCAACATGAGACAGTGGCAGTAGAATAGAAAAAGTAAACAGAAGCCATATTAAAGCCTCACTACTAGGCATATACACACACCAAGACTCTGAAAAGCAAAGAAATCTTAGTACCAACAGACTTCTTAGTGAGGTTTTTTAAAATTCTCATTCCCAGTCTGGCTCAGTGCACAAAAGAAAGAGCTTCTTAATGTTTTTCCTTTTGTCTTAAAAATTAAGAATTTACATCATCTGCTCAGGTCCACAGAAAGACTCATACCGTTGATGTTACAAGACTTTGCAAAATGTTCTGCCTACTATGCCCATGTTGCAAATCAGAATGGGACATAAAGCCCTAAACAAAGGGATTATCACAACTAATGAGTCAGACCTAAAGTGCAGGAATTCTGTGGTGGCAAAGAGTGCTATACTCAAAGTTCTTTGTAAAAAGCTGATTGGTCATTGAAAATTGTCATTCCTCCACTCCTCCAAATCCCCAATTTTCCACCAGAAATGTTGCAATATTGCCTTCTACTTTCTCAGTTGCCTGAAAACATATTCCAGAGGTAAATGTGTGCCACGTGCAATTTCTAAGTGAACAACTGCCCAATTGAGAGTTCTTGCAAATCTTCATACATGTTCCCCCCAGGTATAACAACAATAAAGTTTCCTGAAGATGAAGGAAAAACAAAATAAGTACCAATTTATTGAGCACCTAGTTTGTGCCAGTTCTTTAGTTAGGCATATTCACCAAAGTTTCCTAAATTAATTCTATTTTCAAAAGTCATGAATTAATAGACTCAGTTTACTAGCGAAGGGAAGGAGTTTCCAAAACATTAACTTTCAATTCACAGAAAATAATGCTAGTTGGTAATGGAATCAGACTGATGTTGATGTGCCTACACAGCCTGTCATTTTTGCCATTCTGTAAGAGGGTGGCCCCAGGAAAAGGGGAGGTACCATGTTCCCCTTCCCACCCAAGGAAGGATAGGGCTGAGCAGGGAGGAGTAGAAGCTGGAGAGAAGACTGAAGAAGAAAGAAAGAAGGATAGGGAGCCAGAAGGAGACCTGGAATAGGTACATGGATCAGAGAGACAGGTGAACAATCTGTGCTTGCTTCTTCGCCCTGGACCTGTTGAAACAGATGTGAGTGAGAGACACATGGGGCAGTTAACAATGGCAGCTTTTGTCTTGATTTTGCTCTTTCTGCCTGACTTGCTGGGTCCTTTCTGTCCCTTTTCTGTGGGTCCCCACCAAAAGGTGCCTTAGACTTGTGGCAAGATTTTGGGCCTCAGTGGTCCTGCTTTGGGCCAACCCTGTTTGTCTGGGCATTTACCCATGAGGGTACAGGTAACTTTGGATGCTTGATTTGAAAACTATATTTTTGTCTTTTCTTTATTGCACACTAGTTGTATTAAAGTTCCTTTCCATTAACGGTCTTATACACTAGAATATGTTTTGTCTTGATGCAGCGCATGTCAGAACCTATTGACAGAGGGCAGATTTGGGGGTTCTGAGGTGTCCCTTACCCTGTCCTGTAACAATTCAACTCTGCTAGCCCAAGAGTTCTTAATAGCTTTTCTTTTTAAGTACATGGTGCCATATCTTATACTTAATTCAATAATTCATTTAACAAACAGGCTCATGCTCTGGGTGGGGTGCTGTGGTTAGTTCTTTACTCACAAAGATGAACCAGGATTGGTGTTCTTGCTGTCAGGAAGCTTACCCCAGTATTTGGCTAGGCGAAGACATAAATAAACATATGTTATCCAGTGTGATAGTGCAAAGATAGAGATGAACTATGCAAATTTAGGATAGTAACATCCAGGAAAGTAACTATTGAGATGGGTGTCAAAGTATGAATAGATGTTCGATGTGCACATTAGGCAGTTAGGGGAATCTAGGCAGGAGAATTATCACTAGCAAAGGCCTAGACGTGGTAAAAGACAACATGCGGTGAGAGCAAGTATGAGGGAGCAGTAAGAAGTACTGGGTAATTAAACACAGGTGAGAGGTATAAGATAGACTAGAAAAGACTTGAGCCCCAATGTAAGCATTTTATAAATATGGGCTTGAAAATGAAAACCAGGAGCCTCCCTGGTGGCGCAATGGGTTAAGCAATGCACTATGAAGCCAACGCAGCCACTGTAGCACAAGTTCGATCCCTGCCGCCAGCCAGGGAGGTGACCCATATGGCCCTGCAAACCTTTCCAGCCTCGCCTGCTGCTCCCCTCAGCACTGTGTTTCAGTCAGTCTGCCTGTTCTGTTCCCCGTTCTGTCTCTAATGGATCCTCTCACCCCCCCCACACCTCTGGCCTGTACCTCAGTACTTGTATGCATAAATAAATAAATCTTCTTAAAAAGAAAATGAAAACCAGAACATGTAGCTTCTCTCACTAAAATACTCAACTGACACTCAATCAAGTTAAAATAAAAGCAAAGAGCAAAACAAGAATTTTTGTAAGTCATCAACATTAACTGGAATCCAGTTTATCAATCAAGTTGAAATAAAGTCCTTTAGGGTGACAGGTATCTTTATAAAAAGGGGAAATTTGGACATAAAGATTAGCGCAGAGGGAAGATGATATGAAAATACAGGGAGAGGATGGCCATCTACAAGCCACAACTAGAGACTTGGAACAGGTTCTTCATTCACAGCCCTCAGAAAGAACCAACCCTGCTGATGCCTTGACCGCAGACTTGTAGTCTCTAGGACTCAGAGACCACAAACTTTTGTTACTTAAGTCACCCAGTGTGTGGTACTTTGTTACAGCAGCCCAATCTGCCACATTTCCCAAATACTTCCTTCAGAGCACTTGCCAATCTCTGGAAACACCTGGATTATTTCTTGCTTATTTATTAAGTCTGTCTACCCACTAGAATGTAGTCTCCATGTAGGAAGGGTCTTTTCTTGCTTTGTTCATTTTGTTCTCTGATGCCAATATGTCCCTGACACATGGTAGATCCATAATGAATTTTCTGTTGAATACGTTAATGAAAAAACTATCTATGCCTGGGTATACTGACAATTCTTAATCAATTACTAATCATTTACTTACTCTAATGAAACTACCCAGGGCTTTTCCACCCTAAGCAGAGGAGGGAGACTTCACCCGTTGTCTATCAGCATAACCTGCCAATAGTGAAATCAACATTACCCGCTGGTGCCTTACAAAAATTCTTATTTTGCTCTTTGCCCAAGTTTTTTGTACGAACATAGTTTGAAAGATCCAGTTGTTTCTTTCAATGTCCTGATGCCCCGCCAAACCAAATTCAATTGATTGAAATATAGCCTGCTGATGCTTTTGTAAGGCTAAAGAAGTGGATGGCAACCTTCCACCCCTTTGCTGAATGGTGTAATTGGCCTGCCATAGAGAATTGGGGAATTTTAACACATTCCCCATTTGGCTGAGCTCACCAATTATTCCCCAGTTGCTATCAGAGCAACAGACTTTTCTTCTTTGGGGTCATTAAGCTTGTCAAAACTAATTTGTCACCACAACTGCTGACCCTCATTGCTCTGACAGCAGCACAAGGATCACCTTAAATAGGCTCTTGCAATACAAGAAAGTAAATGGTTTATCGGAACCCACTGTGTTCTTGCTATATGGCTTGTAATGGCCTTCTGACCTCAGAAGATGTAGAAACAGTATCCAATAAGTGACATCAGTCTCAAAACCCATGTATTAGTCCCTTTGATGTTACAAAATACATACAAATAAATGAATAAATTGAATGCTTGGAATATAGGCTTGAATCTGATATTGGCAAAAATTGCTATTCTTGGACTCTGACAAAATCCGAACACATTCCGTGTTCTCTCCAGCAAGCACCCAGTGGAAGTCAGGTGGAATTAAACATGCTATAAATCATGGGTCTCTAATAAGCCAGTCAGAATAACATTCTTTGAAAGTTTCTTGATTGTAAATGCAAAAATATTCCAAAATCAAGGTTGCCAACATTCAATAGGAAGAAGGAAACTTGCTGTGAGGAAATAGCATTCCATTCTGAAACAGTACTTTGTGGGCTCACCCATATTGAGAATAGTTAGTAACCATTTGCTAGAGTTGGCAGGTTTAGTGGGTCTACATGCAAATCTCTGTATAATTACACAAAGGTAAGAGCAAGTCTATTAATTTCAAAAGAACGAGGGCTCTTTAGAGACTGCAAAATAGGCAGCATGAAAAGTTGCATTAACTCTTTCAGGCTCAAAGGTGTCATTTAAACTACTGAAAGCTTCTTAAATAAAAAATTAATTACGATCTTAATGTATCCTGATATAAATGTGAAAATAACATTATTAAAGAACTGCTGCTTTCTTCCTAAAGAAATTGAACCCTAAATATAACTGAATTTAGGATAATTACCTGCTACTAATTTTTCTTGTTTGTGCTATACATTAGACAAAATGCTAACTTTTGGATATAATAAAGCAAAGTTGGAAATACCTGGTGATCCCACTTATGCCTCGTTGGTTTCATCTCCAGAAATAGTATCTTTTTAAAAAAGGGGTATCAGCTCCCTAATGAAAATTAACACTGTGCACATACAACTGACAGAAGTTGATTAAATCTCCTGAAAAAAGGCCAAGTCTTCGGTTGTTTACTTATATTTATTCAAACAAATCTGAGATTCTCCTAGTTGGTCACTGATATGCCTTTGAACAGTTTTTGTTTGCTTTTAGTTTGAGAACTGACTTTAGGATGAGTTGAAGGGAAACAAGAAAGAGGAAAGAGAGAGATGTGAAGATTGGAATTTCACGGGAATCACAGATTTAGCTGAGTTCTAATGATGTCACTCAGCTTTTACTCCAGCTACAGGGATCCCCACCCCCCCAACTCTGCACTTGCAGCAAGGAATAAGCTAAAAACTTGGCAAATCTCATAGTAACAAAGTCCTGAATTGGCAGCCAAGATCTGGATGTGAATTTTAAGTTGTTTTCTTTCCAAATGTCCAAAAAGATCTGCTGTGATTTAAGAAGGGAGGAAAAAAGAGAATTTTATTGACATATAAAAAGCCACATTTCAGAGTTGCCAGTGCTAATCAATAACTGGAATTTCACAAAAGACCATGTTAGGCTCAATAATGAAAAGGACACACATATAAAAGGCAAGTATAATTACATGGTATAAATAAAGAGAGGTTGCCAGAGTCTGCATGTTGCCAAATGTCTCAAAAATTCATGTTCTTTGAAAGACTTATTTTTGTGTCTATGGAGGATGAATAAACCTCACTAAAAAAAATAAGGCTCTTCCCAAACCTTTGCTCATTTCTGGAATTGAACCCTTTTGCAGGTTCTGAAATGTTTAACTTTGTTTTTCATTAATTTGACATGTTCACACATCCCCTGCACTTCTGGAGCTCTGAATAAAACTGGCAGCCAGAGTGCTGGAATAACGAAGTGAGGACTGTGCCTTCACTATTTCTGGCCCTGCTGGAGATGTGCCGCTTTTACTCCTAAGATGTTAGGTCAAACTCCGCTCCCCTGTGAAGTCTGAGTTATCGAAGGAAACTGAAAACTTTCTGGTGCTTCGCCAAGTGGGATCTCATTTCGAAGCGCTTGGTGACTCAGAGCTAATGCCAATCATGATCTCCTTAGGTCTACCTTTGATAGAGACATCAAATATGGGGAATGCTGACTGCAGAATTAAAAAAGCTCTCCTTGATCCTAGGTTTCACACCTCTAAAGCAGACAGACCATTTAAGTTTCTGCATTTAGAAGTACAGGTAAAACAGTCGTGTCTTTCCCAACCCAGATTGATATTATAGTGGGGACAGGTTCGGTTGGGTGGGGGCCCACTCACTGACCAAAGACAAGATTTGCAGTGAAAAAAGTATAAAAGAACAAACTCTTCTAAGACAGTGCATGGAAGAACCTTCTGTGACTCTTATGTAAGATTTCAGTTTCATTTCTAATCTGATCGCTATGAACTGCAGTGCACAGAACACAATATTCCACGGTAAGTCAGGCATTTTTTCCCAATCTGTGAGGATACATGGACAGCTTCAAGCTGCCACGTATTTTTGAATGAACAAAAGTATCTGTGCACTAACTGTAGAACTTTTTGGTAGCTGGAGATATTTTCTAATCAGAAGATACAAAGAGGTGCTGGGTTGCAATGTATTAACACTGGCTCCAGCTACTTGCTTCAAGGAGAGGATGTATTATGTTTACCACAGATTGATGGGATTAATTTACAGAATCATCAGTAAATGCTATGTATCTCCACAGACTCTCACATAGCCTTTTGTAGACAGAAAGATAAATCTGAAGCTCAAAGCAAGCTCATTTAATTTTCACCTGACAGCCAGTAATAACAGAAGCATCACATAAAGGTTATGTTTCAATGAAAAAAATCTATTACTAGACATATAAAACATACTTGCATTAATTACATTTTCTTTGCACTGCATTTGACGAAAGGCCAAGAAATTACCAAAAAAGGGGGGGGGGAGCGAGAACATATAAGGAAGATTCTAGTTATTAACTAAAATGCTTTTTCTAATTTCCTAGGAATTCAATCTCACTCTCTACTTTAATTAGTGACTATGCTTAATTAAATTTGACGTTCTGAAGATGACTAGCCCAAAACATTTTCAGGCATATAACAAGGATCAATTATTCACCAGCAGCTGATGTTTCTATATTTCCAAAGTTGTCTAGGCCTAGAACATACCTTGTCTGTCATGCTGGACTATGTGAAAATAACGAGAGAGAAACAGGATCTTTTCATATTTTATCCTCACAAAATGCATCGGGTGAAATGATTTATAACAGAAAATGTTGAGTCCCTCATATTTTCAGTGTACCTATGTAATAGTGGGGCATATAGATGAAATGATATTATTTTAGGATACTCTGGTCCTACAACTTTGGAATGAAGGACGTCTTAAAGTACAAGAAATTTTCCCTAACTAAGAAATCTCTAGCAGAATATGAAACTAATGGTATTGTTGTCTTTTAGAAATCAGATACAAATAATTCTATTATCTTAGTTCTGCTAACTACTATTCTGTGATCTTGGTAAAAAAAAAAGAAAATCAACAAAATAAATTAATAGATGCTAAGGGCTATAATATTCATGGTTGAAAATGAAAATAATAATAAACTCCTCCTAAGGTTTCTCTGATGTTCAAGTGCATGAATTAGGCACTCAAAAATACTTTCCTTTCACACTCCCTCTTTTGTAATCTGATCATTGTAGCCATTGGTTCATAATTTTGAGTAGCACCCTACATTTTAATCATCAAGACTCTAGAGAAGAGTCATAAAAGGTGTGCAGAAAATTCAATTTCCCTAACCTTGGGACAAAATATGTGGGTGGGGAGGTCAGTTTAGTGGAAGGGTTAACCAGAGATCAGTTATGCTACTATTTGTAGGAAGCAGTACATTTCCCATCCAGCAAAGACATACTGAAAAGGTATCAGATGATGACCAGGAGCTACTGGCCACAAATCCTCCCATTTCCATCGGTGCTGCTGATTTGCTATCTGGAATGAATAGGAGGGAATTGGGGGAAATTCAGAGTATACATCACCTACAACCTCATATAACCTCACATATACATCACTGTATGTTAAAACACTACTCCTCAAAGTGTGGTCTTTGAGGTATCAGCACCACCTGGTTGTTTGGTAGAAATCTAGAAGTCCATACTCTTTCCCCACCGACAAAGAATCTGCATTTTTAACAAGAAACACAGGTGACTTATTCGGGAAGCTCTTCTATGGCTTGAAATAGTGGTCTTCTCTCTTTTCTTAGCCTTTAACCTAGAGTACAAGTTCCATGAGGGCAGGGATCTTTACCGATCTTGGACATGAATATATCCCAAATGACCAGATGAATGCCTAGCACACACTGGGTATTCAGGTTTCGAATGTTGAATGAATGACTGGACAAGATTGACAGAATTCACTAAGTGTCTAAATAAGGTCTTGGTTTCTTGAATGTCACTCTGAGAAATGACTATTACACTCATCAAAGGAAAAATGTTTATTTACTTAAATGCAGAAAATATTTATTGAGCAATTTCCAAGAGTTCTGAGGCTGTAATAAATCAAACAGGTGTTGGTGGGCTGAAAAAGTTTTTTCTTAGATAATGCCGATGATAATTTAAAAAGGCATAAACTGCTTTAAAGTTTACCGTTTTTAACACTTTTTAAAGATATAATCTGCATACCATCAAATTTACTCAATTTAAAAGTACAATTTCAATGATTTTTGGTAAATTTACTGAGTTGTGCAATTCGCACCATAATCTAGTTTTAGAACATTCTCATTATCCCTAAGAGATTTCTCATACCCACTGACAGTAAAATCTTTGTTCCCATCCCAGTCTTAGGCAACTGCTAATCTTTTCTTGCAAATATTGACATTTAGAAGACTCTTTAATCAGAGACAGTTGATACAGGATGTGCAATTCTTCTTGAGCTAAGTCAAGATGACCAGTAAGGACTTCTCTCTGCAAGCATCTAGGTAACTCATTTTCAGTTACTTTGTGTACCTGAAAATAATTTTTTAAAACCCATCTTTTCTTTAAAAGTTTTCTATTCTACTGGAAGGCCAACATTATTATGTAAATCTAAATATACCAGTGTGTTTATTGCTTCATTTGTTACAGGGGCAGAAAACAGGACACAGCCTGAAATGCTCAGTTTCAATACTCTAGGCTATGATGCAGCTATTAAGAAGATGTGTTAGAGCTACATGTACCAACATGAAGAAACATCCATAACATACTGCTAAAAGAGAAAAGCTATGTCCTGAAAAACATATATAGCATGATCTCAATTTTGTAATAAAGAGGAAAAATCAGATGTGTATATGTTTTTGTGTTTCTATAAACATAAAAAATGTACACACATGGACCAAGCTGTTAACACTTATTATTTTAAGGGGGAGGGTGACTGGGGACAGTAGGTGAGGAAAATACTTTGTACATTGTTGTGAGCAATATTGTTTTGCTGTGTGAAAAGAAAAACCCATAAATTATATCTCTATAACCTATAATTACATTTTCCATTAACTCAGATTAGCTTCTTTATTCCTCCCTCCTCACCATAAATCTAAATTCAAATGGCTTTACCAATTGCATGGGCTAAAATATTATGAGGGTTGTGAAGACCTCTGGGTTATAACTTAAGAGGTTGCAAAATTGGATTTCAAATTCACAGTGCTGGTATAAGGGGATGAAGACCTTGACAATATGATTTTATCTTGCAGCAGAATATTCAGGAGGAAACTTCACCTTTATTGGCTCTCAAAGTTATTCTAACCGAATGGGGCAGCAGAGATATGGTAAATGCTTAGACTCATTATGGTGCTGATGAAACGATATATAGTCCAATAGCACTGGTCTCAATACCCATTGTAATCTAATTAAACGTGACAGAAAACTTATCAGTAAAGCAGCAAAGAAATTTTTTAAGGAGATAATATTTTTCAGCATCACAAAATGAAATGATTATACACAATATGAAAAAATATATATTTGTGTGATAAGCCTCCTAAAGTGTTTAATAGAGGTACATTTGCAAAAATGTTTTATTACACTATACAAAAGATATCTGGAAGTTTGCTAAGGTGCTATGCTTCTTTTTTTTTTTTTCCTATGGTAAGCTTTTCTCTTATAAATTTTTGTTACTCTTGGTGACTTCATCAATATGTTTTAAGTAAATCTTTTAAATGTTACATTCAAGAAATCTCACAAATGATATGTGCACAGCTCAATTAATCATTGCAAAGTGAACACCACAGAAGTCAAGAAATAGAACATTTATTTCATCATATACTTAAAATAATTTCGATCTCAAATTCCAAGAAAAGAAAGTCTGAAATACCAAGCATATTTAGTATATTTAGGCAATTATTCCACCCATTGGGGGTTTAGACTGGCCTGTCTGGGTAAAATTTAAATATGAGTGAGTGAGCAAGTGTAAATATGACTCCACAGAGTCTAGAGACAAAACATCCCTTGGAAAATGTGCTGGGCTCCATCTACAAAGCTTGCCACAGGTCTTTTCCATTGTGTCACAGACACTGTCAGGACCAATGACTCGTCTATATTTAATCACAGAGCTCAAGCCAAACTCTTGACTCATCTCTGGGTTCATTTTTACCCCTTAGCTTCCTTTGTCACAGAGGTATAGTGTAATGAAATGCATGTGACCCAGCAAACTGAACAGAGCCTCACTGTTCAAAGAAGGTAAAACAGACAATTAATTTGTCAGCACAAATTGAAGACTCAGAGACTGAAATATCAATCTCTTTTTCAATCTATTATCCTTTCTTTGAATAAAAGATTGCTTAGAATCCACATTCAGGTTAGAAACGTAGAAGTTCAAAAGTGAGCAGACCCTGCCTAGTCCCCATACCTGACAAGAAATAGCTACAAAGAATAGGTCCAGGCAAAGAATTTTTAATACCCAATGTTTCCACCCAAAGCAGATCCTCTTTTGATCTGTGCATACCAGACAGACACCCAGTTATTTGCTGACTTGATCAGAATAGCTATAAGGTGATTAGGAGGAAATCCATGAAAGCAGAGATTTCAAGAGCTATTGGCCATCAAGCAATTATTTAGAGCAAATGGTGCTTTTTAGTTGGGTTGAAGCTACTGAAGTCCAGGATAGCTCTTTGATTCTTCTGGAGATATTTTCTTCCCAACTGAACAGGACTGTGAAGGACTCAGCTTTCTGTGTAAAAATTAAACAAAGTAACTTGGGTTCTTCATTTTTAGTTCCATGCCTGCCTGTTAGAAATCCAAGTGGTTGCTTTCATAGTTAATCCTGACAACTGGAAAGTTAGGCAATCCAGTACTTCTGTCCAGAAATTGAGCAAAATTCAAAAAGAAGCATTTTTCAGATGGAACTGGAAGGGATTATGCTCAGGACTTTTTCTCAGAAGGAAAAAAAAATTAAATCAGATAAAGGATCAGAAAAAAAAAGTAACAATAATAATAAAGTTAGCAGGCATTCTTCGAGGGAGGAGGGAACAGGGGAGAGAAGAACACAAGGGACTAGGGTGATGGTGTATGGGTGAATTGGTGGTAGGAATTTTACAGGGACTACACCTGAGAGGAGAAAGCATACATTATACAGATTGAACAATGAAGTTTTTTTTTTTTTTTTTTTTAAAAAAAGAGGCACTTTTCAGAGTATACTTTCATGGACAGGAGCTAGGGGAGGGGTTTTAAATTGATCCGTTATTTCCTGTTTTAGGATATGTGTCTTGTGATTTGGTGGATTAATGCTACCTATGATAAAGTATTTTATTTAGAATTTCAATGTCTTTCTGTATTCCAAATAAATAACATACACTCATAATTTCAACCAGGAAGTACTTGCAAAAAGCTGGCACATAAGTTAATTTGAAAACAATTATTAAGGGTGGTTTTCAGAGCTTGTACACATATATAACCATAAATATCTGGCACAGATTCTTCTGCTTAAGCTCAGAGATTTCCTAAAGCAGGGAATAAACAAGATTTGCTGTTTCACTGATATGGTAAAGATTTGAGGCTAAAATTATCATAAACAAGATAATATAATGGTGAAAAAACACAGCAGTAATTTGATAGTATAGTCATTGTAGTATGAAAAGATAGTGTTGATTCTTCTTACAGAAACTTCTGGTAATTTGTGGAACATGAAATCCAAAATGCATTTTTTTTTTCTTTTTAAGTCAACTTGGGAAAACAAGTTAACTATATTATTTGAAAACGGAGAAAATAAAGTTTTGCCACAGTTAAAAAATTTAGAAATAAGAGAACTACCAGTAGTATTATATCCTACAGCAAACTCTCAACCACAGACCATTTTTCCTTTAACAGTCTATTTCTCAATGTCTGCAGACAATGTTAAGTGTCACAACTGAGTGTGTGTGTGTGTGTGTGTGTGAAGGGGGAGGCATTACTAACATTTAGTGGACTGAGGTCAGGGATGCTGCTAAGCATCCTATAATGTAGAGAATAATTCTATTCCCTCCAAATAATCCAACCTAAAATGTCAGTACTTCTGAGGTTAAGAAAACCTGTCCTAGAGTATGGTAGTGTAAGGCTTTTTTGTGGGAACATAAAATGAGATCATTTTGATCACTCAGAACCCTCACTACAGTCAACACAGTTGACTCTTTCTAAAATTCCAAGAACATTTACCAAGTTGCCACCACCCTTATGTGAAGCTAGCAATTAAAGAGTGAAGGATAAGAAGACAAGTATCTCCCAAGTTAGGCAATGAGTTCCAAGTGGGTCTAGAGGTTCAAAGTTGACTGCATACTTGATTTACACATAGCACTGTCAGAAGATCTTGATTTTGCAACAAAACAAAGTTGGCTGTATGACACTGACCTTCTGTGGTAAAACAAAAAAGGATGGAGAGGAAGAAAGAAACAGAGGAAAAGTATGGACAGTCAAAAGAAAGGGAGGATGGGAGAGAGAGGGGGATGAGGGGCGGGAGAAACTTCATGGTTCCTTACCACTGAAGAACAGCCATGGTGAGACAGTCACTTTACCTGGTTTAAAGTAAGGACTTTGGGGCTCTCACTGGAGACCCTTTTTGTCCACATGCAGACAAAAGCACTTCTTGTTTGATGTGACCTCCATCAGAAGGAGACTGAGGTAGATTTTTATTTTGTTTTTTAATACTGCCACTGACACAAGCAAGACTGGGTCATTGTAAAACTGACCCACTTAGAAAAGGAGGAGGAGTGACTGTCTGATTTATATGAAGTAATCATTTGCATCTAAAAATAGCATTTTTTTCAGAGAAGAGAAAATTCGAAATAAGTCATTTGGGGAAACTAATAACAGGTTTGTAAGAAGAAGAGCAAGAAAAAGAAAGGAAATCTATTGCATAATTAAGATGCAGATGCAACTAACATACTTGGACTCTGTTGGCAACACAACCGCCAGGATGTGAGTCTAAATACAATAAAGTAATCTGCAGTACACACACAGTGGCAGGAGAGGCACATGGTTATCTGATGGGTACGCTGTACCTGCTCTATTTGGTATATTTACATGTAAGCCTATAATAACAATTCTTTGAAAAGGACTGTCTTGTATTTAACTGATGATTTGGCTCCAGCAATTAAATATGACTATATTTCAGAATGCTGGATTGTTTTGCTTTCTTCTCAGAGTTGGAAAGAGACAGTTGATTCACATCTTACCTTACCCTTAACAGGTCAGCAACACCACTGGACGCAGTAATGCAGCACTAAAGTTGCCACTGTTTAAACATACCTGTTTGCTACCAAGAAAACATGTTCCTGCCATCTGTGGTGTAAGTAGAGGCTTTTGTTCCGAAAGATACACATGGTACTGGGGTAGCAATTCATAACTCCACTAGTTCTCATCACTAGCTAGTTTCAAATGCCATAGAGAGATACTGTTCTATGAAACAGTGAACTTGCACATTATTCACATAAAATTAGTTTTGATGAGTAGAGCCTGATTTGGGAAGGATGAAACTGTATATAGCTCTATCCCTCATTTTCCCAGTAAGTCTTTGAGGGCTTTACACTTTTTATTTCTCTACTTTATGATTAAATGGGTACACATGGTAGACTATAACTACTCTTTACTCTTCTATCTAACAAAACTCAAACTTCTGATACTTTATAAGCTGGTTACTGAATACCTCTGGAACTAGGGAATGACGGGTCTGGGGGAAGTACAATTGTTCAACTTTGGAGAATTGTCAGCTTCTTCGAGTTTGCAAGAGCCCTATTACAAATAATGGTGTCCTAGAGAAGGCGTTCCCCAAGGAAACCTGAGTTCTTTCTTCAGTATATGGGGCTTGCAAACTTATACCTTATGTAATTTTTTTTTTTAAAGATTTTTTTATTTATTTATGCATACAAGCACTGGGGCACAGACCAGAGGTATGGGGGGGTGGTGAGAGGATTCACCACAGAGAGCAGGGAGCAGAACAGGCAGATAACAGAAGTACACTGCTGAGGGGAGCAGCGGGCACAGCAGGAGAGGTCTGCTGCACCATGTGGGTCCCCCTCCCTGGCCGGCAGCAGGGATCGAACTCATGCTGCAGTGGCTGCGGTCTGCCTCATAGTGCGCCGCTTAACCCACTGCGCCACCAGGGGAGGCCCTAATTTTTTAACTTAAAACAATTTTCTATGAAAAACTTTAAACCTATTCAAGAGTAGGCAATATAGGGTGATAAACCCCCATCTCCATGTGTTCCACCCATCCTTTCATTTCTGATATACTGCACTCTTACATAATTTAATATACATCTTAAAAACAAAGATATTTTGTTACAAAACCACAATGTCATGTATCAGATTTGGCAAAACTGTCCTGGGATTTTCTAAAACACATATTTTTTTAAAATAAAATTATAAATAATTTTTTCAACTGCCTGGAAGTTATCATTCTAAAAATAAAAGAAGTATCCTAGAAAACAATTTGAAAAAGACACCATTTCCAAATACATAATTAAGAGGCGGAAAACATTAATGTTTTCAATCTTTTAGTTTTGTAAGTGTATACCTATTTACTTTCATGTTAAAAGCTAACCAAGTTTTTTTGTTTTTTTTTTTTTTTTTGTAATCCATCTTGAACATCACAGACCCAGATGAGATTTAACAGAAGAGATTTCTTATAAAAATTAACATTTTATTAGCTCAGATCACTTGTAATTCCTGTAAATTCAAAAAATAAGTGGACATATGGTACAAATTCTCACCCATTTTTACTTTATTTTGCATGTGAAATGTGTAAAGCTTTTCAAGACCTTCCCTACCATACATGAAAACAGAGTGAAGAGTTCTGGATTTACACCTTTTTTTTTCCTTTCCTAACATAAAATTTTATGAATTACATACAGTGGCAGGTCAAGAACTGGGTTTGAATAAATTAATGAATGGTTTCTACTGCACTCTATTAAAATCTACAAATACAAAGAAATCATGGTTTAATTGTACCTTTTGCCTTTTTTACTGATTTATTTCTGAATCCAGAATCTTCCCTTGAAACACACCTAGCTGTGGGTTGTAGTTCTCTTGAACAAAGCTTCCAAATTATCTGTCCACACATATAAGAATAAGTTAGTTCCTTAAGGAACTTCTGTTCCACTTGAAAATTTTTGTTTTGAGTGATTTCAATGCAATGTACTGAGTGGAGCTGGAAAACTTCCCAACAGATGGACTGTGGCCTTTCCTGTTCTTTAAAAGTCAAGCAGTTCTATTTGTGCCTTCAGAGAAAGCAACTAATAGCAACTAGTAGAGGAGAGAGAACACAGGGGAAATTCACAATGAAACTATTACTGGTTTAAAAGAACAGCATTCATATGTTTTTTTTCCACTTCAGAAGTGTTACAGACTATAGATTACAGCTAAGGGAGAATTAAGGTCCCTATTTACACATTTCACTGTGCCTGTGAAGCTGAAAAAAAATGAACTAAGTTGCAAAAGTGTGCAATTCGCTTAGGCAATTTCATTGTCTTAGTGTAGGAGAAAATGTCCTCTAGTGTCATTAACCAGAGAAAGGTGGATACTCAGAAATCAAAAGGCACCCAGAAATGTTAACATGAAAAAAGAAAAAGGAGAATGAAAAGGAAAAGGAAAAGAAAACAAAATGTGATAGTGTTAGAAAAATGCAACAATGCCCGGGGAGGGTGAGGAAGAGAGAGGCAAGAGAAAGAAGCCTCCTCAGTCAGTGATTCCCAGTTGGAGTAGGAGATTAGAATCTCCTAGGATTGCAGTGTAGTTTGAAGAAGGGCATTTAATATTAAATCTTTTATTATGAATTTCATTTTTGTAACACAAACCTTGGCAAGTCCAGCTCTACAAAATCTTGTTGGCTGGTGGAGATAAGTCAGATATAAGCCAGCATCCAAGAAGATTCTCAACAAGGGAGAAAGTGGGAAGTCAGAGGAAGAAAATGCAAAAGAAGTACATTCCAGAGGGCAAGAGAAGGGAGGTGATAACTGGACATTGCTTATCAAAAGTGGATTTTTGGATTTAAAGGACTGAAAACACCATCTTCAGTTATCTGAAAAATATTACTATCAACTGGTTCAGTAAAAGCCCTTCTATAAAGGCATATCAAAGTAACTTTCCTGTGTTTGACATCTAAAGCCTTCTTGAACCTGCAGATCTCTGGATAGGGCATTCTATTTCATTTTTGCATTTACATGGCAACTCTATTTTGAAAAGTTCAAAGTACCTCATAGGTGCTTATTTTCTAAACTTCAAGTACCCAAAATAGACTAAAAACCAGTAACGCTTAAGGTTTTACCTATACTCATCCGAACAAACACACACATTTGTCTCTCTTTAATGTCACTGGTTGTTGTGCATCTTGACAAATCTCATGTATTAACCAGAGGAAAAAGCTATCATCATATGGACATCATAGAAAAATAAAATCAATTCATTAAAAACCTTTGCCACATTTACAAACTGCACCTGTCAATAAGCCCAGATAAATTAGGTGACTGTAAGTGAAAATTATTAAGGTAAATCAGTAATTTTTTTAAAACTCAACTCCATGTAGGTGAAACCCCATAATTCTGTCAACTGGCTCGTCACACCAACAGCCAATCAGGTCCTGACAGGCCATCTGCGTATTTATAAATATATCTGCTAATGTGAAGGTCGCGCTGCTCCACTGCTCAGGGAAATCAGGCACATTTGGAACCATCCCTAGAAGATTTTGGTTTCTTAAAAAAAATATTTTGACAATTTCTGACAAATGCAATCCTGCCCCCATATGCTTTGTACTATTTAAAGGGAAATGACACCCAGTTGCCTTCACATCAACACGTGAATTTTTTTCTTTTAATAATGAAGTTAGAAGATGGAAAGGGAAGGTTACCTTGAACATATAATTAAAATATGTAAATATCATTTCAAACTACAATTTCCCTGCCCAAAAGGATTGTGTTTCTAAAACCTGTGTTACTGTTCATGAGTTGGAAAGTACAGAAAGTTCTCTTTTAAATTGGAAAAAGTGGAGAAAAATTGAATGACAGGACAGTGATAGTAAGTTCTACCATAAAAAGCCATCTTCTGCCCCCTTGCTCATTTTTTTTTCTGCCCAGTAACTCTTACGCTGTCCTTTTCTGGGCAAAGGAAGAAGCCGGGGCCAGCTTAACCCTCTTCCACTCTCCACAGCAATCTCTTAAGGAAGGACTGAGAATATCCAGACATCACAGTAAAGATTGAGAATTACATAAGAAGGCTGTGAGAGACTGAGGTCCAGAATAAATTTCATACACCACACAATGATCTATTTGCATTCTACTCTGTTCTTCAGTACCAACAGAATAACAAGGTTCCTCCATGGCATGGAAGACAGAAACTTAAAAAAGGAAGTGGAATGACATCTCTGGTTAAAAAAAGTTTCTGACAAGAAGGAAAGGTATGAAAATATTTTGAGAGAACCTGTCTAATCGCCCTGCAATGCCTTCCGTTCAATTTTGCCCTCATACTGAATAACCATGACAGATGGCTCCTGCTAACTTAAAAAAAAAAGCTAAATTTTCAGATAACGCAGCCTTCTGTCATGTTCTCCTACTCCGAGGTTTATGCAGTTTGTTTAGCAGGCTCTGAACTACAGGCTGCTCACTGGTGACCAGTTTTCACTCGGTATTTGCTGAATTCACACCACTTGTTACCGTATGCTCATACTCCAAGGGGGGGAGAAATATTGTTAGTTTTGATGACAAAAGACCTTGATAGGTCACCTCTCCCCAAGCCAGATATTAGATCCACATTTTACCCAATGTTTAAAATATGAGGGCCAAAAGAAAATCGCTTGGCTCTGTCAGCCTTACCATCTCTTTGTTGCAGAATCAACTCATATCTGATGCTATAATTACAACCCTAATGGACACACTTAATTTATTTTGGAGAACTGAAGTTGATATCCACTAGTGCTATTATTAAAAAGACTAATGAGAACTGCTCGGTAAGAAAATAAAGGATTTATTGAATTCCTTTTGGCACCCGGCACAGCTTAGCAATTTTGAGAGCCCATCAAAACAGCAGATATATACCCTGCTCAGATGTGCTGTATGGGATGTGAGCTGGGTTTCAGATTTTCAATAACAAATCTGTCACTCCAATTTTAATTAGACGGCTTAAAGCAGCTACATCAATAATGGCAGAATGATGGCTTAGTTCAAAGATCATAGAGATGTTATTCTACTTTAATAGTTCTTTTATACAAGTACATATTTCAGAAGTTTGTGAGGCATTCATCTTGACTACCCCTTTCACCAAAGAGGAGGAAAAAATATTCCTAATTGAATTGAACCACGAACACTAGCAGTCATCACCATTTCTACGCCAGGCTGTTGCATCCAGCTGGTTAGGAGGTCTAATTTCACACCACGGAGCAATGAAATGCTGCTAACTTTTATTTGTGAGTGTAAAACAGTAATATTTCATGACAACAAAAGGCCAGTTGATGCCATGGGGTGCACCCTCCCTGGTCTAAACCTGAGAAACAACAGAGACGGCTGAATACTGACAAATGGGCCTTTTTAATACAAAGCTCACAGGAGAGTGGAGCTAGAACTCAACCTGGGAGGAAGGTGGAAACCCTCTTATGGAGAAGTTCACATGCAGATGGAAACATTCAGCCCCAAAGAAGATGGATCATAACTTAAAGGGTAAAACTGCTGCCAATGACTATACCATTTCTTAAAAGTGTGGGGGTGAATATAAAGAGTTATTGTATTTCTTTCCACTTATTTTTATTAGATGAATAGAAATGTATTGCTTGTACAAAATATTTATTACATAAATAAACACTGCTAATACATGGAGATATATCTTTCTCTATTTTATCCATGGAATTTCATAAATTATATAAATTTATATATATATATGCCCCACACTTTTCTTCAGGAATCAGTCATTATATATATATATATATATATTGCTGTAATGCTTTTTGCTTAATAATTTATGGTTATGAGCTTCCCATGGCAATAAATATATCTCAAAATGCATAATATTCCATTGTATAAATTATTTGTAGTCTTTAATCAATCCCTTCTTGTTGGACAGTTAGTCTCCAATACTTTCACAGTGACGTGTATATGCATATGCACAGATTAATGTTAACATAGTATGTTCCTTCTACACATGAACATGTACTATATACATACAAAATTTGATTACTTTGTTGGAATAAATTATCTTAGGATAAATTTTTAGAACTGGAACTCCTAGGTCAAAATATATGCATTTAAAAATTTGTAAACTTGATTGCCATTATTTCAATGCCTGGACATGAAATATTAGATTTAGAATTAACATTCTCCTGGATCAGAATCTGACAAAACCCCAAACTCCGAGCATCATATAAAGCCCAAATTTCATCTCCACTTCTCCAATAATGCCATATATCACTCTCCAGAATAATGTGAACATTCCCTGGACTCCATCCCTGCAAGTTCTCCTGTTTCAATCAAGGATCGAGTCATGACTATATTTCTGATAGGCATGACTTAAGTCCTGAGACTGACTTTGGTGGGATCTAAATATCACATCATTAATTGATAATTAATCTTGTACCAAGATTAATTCATGTCAGTGCTATTTAATTGCTCTGTACCAGCTCTGCCACTTTTCAGTGCAAGTGACTTTACTGCTGTGTGTCTCTTTTTTTTTTTTTTTTAAGTGCTCAGGTTTCCCCTATCAGGAAGTCTTCCTGGACCTCTCACATTTGGATTAGAGGTCTTCATTTGCTTTTCCACAATACTCCTTACTTCACTCAGGACTATATTTACCACACAATTCAATGGTTGGTTAAGTTCAATGGCTTTCCCAACACCAGACTATCAAAACAGGAACCATATTTGTTAATGCTGATCATTTAAGTGCCATTAACTGAAAAAGGATAACTGCTGAATGCCTGCTTCATTCTAGGTACTAGGAATACCTCTCTGCATGGGATACAGTAGAGAATGTAACATGTAACATATGTTCAGTTGAAAAGGGGCAGGCCAATAGCCAAATAGTTCAATGTACACTATGGCAGATGATGGTACTGTTATGATAAAAAGTAGCACAAGGTAAGGAGACAGGAAGACCAGAACTGGGGTGAGGTAAGGAGGACTTGCTGCTTAGTGGAGGTGGGCTCACCTGAAAATATGACATGAAGAAATACTTGAAGTTATCTTGAATTGGGAGAAGCCACTATCACTTCATTGAGCAGCTAGTCCCTTCCTGCTGGTTTCAAAAATGAGTGTCCTGTATAATATTTTATTTAATAGAAGAGGTCTGCTGCTTTAAAAAACAAAAGATTTTTCAACTATATCCCTAATGTAAACAGTTCTAGGCTAGGCACTAAATAAAATCACTTTTAGACCAGTATAATTCCTCAAACAATAAAAGCTTCTGATAGGATATACTTAAGTGCTGAGAGAGCTGACAGGCAGGGAGACCCAAGGTCACACTGTAAGTGGGAGACTTGGGAGATTAAAATCCTTGTCTAGAGTCCACATCTCTCTACTCCACCTGAGATGTAAGTTAGACCTGTTGCCAAGTCGTTTTAATTCACATTTGATGGAGATCCCACGACATTGCATTGCTCTCTTTCAATTCCTTTCCCACATGATCTTGCTGTGTGTTTAGATACCTCTGAGAGCCCACACTGAACATAAGCTAAAAAGATCTTCACTTGTAGAATTCATTATGTCTCTGATACTCAAAGTGATGATTTTTTTTTAAAAAGGAGGCATTTTCAATAATATTTCTTCTCCAAAGCTAGGTAATTCTAACAGTCAACACAAAGTGAGTGTTTTTTTTTCTTTTTTTTTTATTAAAATATTTTAAAATTTACATATACTTGCCATTAATTGTAATCCCCATGTATTCCCCATCACCATCTCACCAGT
>JAGFMF010011403.1:2069155-2105235 GCA_019455555.1 Galemys pyrenaicus
GAGGTGATGGTGCACTGGTGAGATGGTGATGGGGAATACATGGGGATTACAATTGATGGCAAGTATATGTAAATTTTAAAATATTTTAATAAAAAAAAGTTTTAAAATTAAAAAAAAAAACTCTAAGTTACACAAAAGATAGAAACCCACAGATCCAAGAAGCTTGGTGATGAAAACAGGATGAATCCAGAAAACCCATCTTAAAACATATCACAATTAAAATTATGAAAACACATATCTCACAAAGAACTGATATACAGATTGGTTACATTTATAAAAACTCAAAATTCAACCAATCAAATGAACCATCCAGGAAAAAAAAACACATGTACAGATATTTCACAGAAAATAAAAGATACTTCACAGAAGAGAATATGTAGATGACAAAGAAGTATATGAAAAGACTTCAATATCATTAGCTCACATGAAAATGCAAACTAAAACCACTGTGAGATATCACTACCTGCCTAACAGAAAGGTTAAATATAAAATATAGAGACAACATCAAGTTCTGGCAAGGATATAGAAAAATTAGATCACTCACACAAAAAATGAGTAGAAATATAAAATGTTACAGTCACTATGAAAAACATTTGGGTAGTTTCTTATAAAACTAGACATAAAATTATCTTATAGAAATTATACTATTAAGCATTTATCCTGAGAAATGAAAATTTATGTACATACAAAAACATATACACAAATATTCACAGTAGTTTTATTTGTAATAATAAAAAACTAAGATTAATCTAGATGTTCTTTATCAGGTAAATGATTAAACTAAGTATAGGATATATGTGCACATACCATGCACTATTACTCAGCAATAAAAACCTGACACATAAAACAAGTTGGATGAATTTCGAGTGAATTATGCTGAGTGAAACTATGTCAATCCAAAGAGGTTACATACTATATTATTTCATACATGTACCCTCTTTGGACTGACATAGTTTCACTCAACAAAGTAAACCTTAACAAAGTGATTTTTTTAGTATAGAATGTCAAAGGGAAACCATGCTGTCTTGCAGGGAACCAGATTTCTATTTGATTAGAAAATGAGGACTATGAAACTTGACAAAAGTCTTATAGTATCTTTGTTCCCAGTAGTTCTTAAGCAGTGATAGTTCCTAGTTTGATCAAAATCAAAATCAAAAAATCAAAATTGTTTTTTTTTAATTGAGACAACATTGGTTTACAACACTGTATATGACTTAAGGGTACAGAGTCACCTCTCTTCAAATATGTTATCATATACCACACTCACTACTAGAGCACCCATAATCCTCTACCATAGCCCACTGAACCCTTCCACCCTTTTGTACTAATTTTGAACTGAAAAACTTTCAGCAATAGAGGACAGATTAATAGAGGCCAAAAAAAATAGGAATTGGAAGATGAGCAAGTGGAAAGAAAGGGTTATGAAAAGAAAAGAGGAGAGAGCTTGGTAGTGTTGAAAATAGTCAGTATCTAGACTGGTGGTGATTACAAAAACTTGCACAGGCACTAGAATTGTATAGTTCACTCACACACACACACACACACACAAATATGTAACTGTATTACCCCTTACATGTTCATGTGATTCTACAATTTTCTCAACAAACATTTCAATTTTAAAAACCTGAATACTGTCACAATGTGAATGATGAAACCAGGTAATATTTCCACTATGAAGTTAATTTTCAAACATGGCATGTGGCAACCTAGGCCAGATGTACAGCATGCATTTGCCTTGGGCAAATGGCTTTTGTGCATAGTTTTTTTATCATTCAGTTAATCATCACAAAAAAATCACTGTTTTATAGGAGAAAAGGGGAGGGAATATTGCATTCACACAGCAGTGGACTCAGTCAAAAGGACAACAGATGCCAGCAAACATTCTATCAATCAATTAACAATTACAGATACCAACAGGTCTTAAATTCCAGAGGGCAATGACATGTCTGTTTTATTCATTAAAGATTGATTGGCACCTGACATAATTCCAGACACATGATAAGTACTCAGTAGCGTTAATTAGCCAATGAGGAAAAAATTTACATTTAATACATGGAGGCTAAGAAAGAAGTTCCTGCAACTATATGCTTACAATATTTTGGCTCCATAGATCAAGTAGGAATTTCCTAGCATCCTATCTTAATCCCATACTTCTCAAAATTCCCTCCAAAACAGCTCTTACCATCTACTACATAGAAGAGCAAACAAATGTTTGATTCTAGAGAAACTAGGGTGTTAACTAACAGTAAGTTGCCTAGACATTAGCTCAAAGTTAATATTCAAATACCCAACTATATCCATGGCAATGATGCACTTCAAACATTAAATGACAAAACCGAGCTTTTCCATCCCTTTAAAAAAATATATATATATGTATATATATTATTCATCTCTGGCTGTAATGCCAGGAATGCCCTCAAATTTGAAAAACAGCCGTAATCAACAAAGTGATTTTTTGAGTATAGAATGTCAATGGGAAACCAAGCTGTCTTGTGGGAACCAGAATTCTATTTTGATTAGAAAATGAGGACTCTGGAACTTGAAAAAAAGTCTTACAGTATCTTTATTCCTAGTAGTTCTAAAGCAGTGGTAGTTCCTAGCATATCAGCCGTAGCACCCATCTCCTGCTGTCACCTGTATGGAGAAAATGTTGATGGCAAAGTGGAAGAATAGCAGGTCAGACCTACTGCAGAAGAAAACTGTGCCAACTTCTAAAATTGGAAAGCATTTTATTAAGATGCATTTTATTAAGGTCAGTGTTTAAGCTGGTCTATCATTGTTACCGTGACTGTCCATTTTGCCTTTTACTTTTACCTCTCCCTCAAAACCTCTTTAGTAACGATTCAAAGTGTTTGAGCAGATGTCACTAGGCTCAAATCTGCAGGAAGATTTGTAAATTAGGAGACAGCAGGAATAAAACAAAGTGAATCATGTAATTTAAAAACCTGGATGTAACATCTGAAATTATGTTATTGAAGGTTTAATGGGGGTGAGAATCTTAGGAAAATTATACAGATCCTGGAGTCTGTTAATCCTACCTGCTGTATCTTCATTTGCCATATTACACATGATGACTGGATGAATAAAATTACTGATATTTTCATTTTTGTTTTAATATTTGCATTTGAACTGTGGCTTAATTTGGGAGATGCTATATTTATTAGTATTAGTAGGTCAGATTTTTCAAGTGAAATTTTATTGTATCATAAAACAGATTATTTTTAAGATACCAAAGATACTTTTAAGATATACTACAAAATCAGGTTTTGTAATGTAAAGCTAATGAGAAAATAGGATTCCCACTGAAAACCTTGCTATAGGGCAGCTTTGTTTGTTCATATCATAGTCACAACTGTGATAGATGATGCTAGAATGTAGACATTCAAAGGACAAGAATACTGTCATTTAATTTGAATATTGCATGATGCCTTTTCTAGACTAATGCTCAGTGCTAAAGAAAAGACATGTTTTCCAAAAGTAAACTTGAGGAAAGAGGGGGAAGGTGAAAGTGATTTTGTTTTCAGCAATTAAAAATGTACAAAAATGTACAACTGCAAAAACAAAGAACAGATTAGTGGAAAATAGCTGTCCTGTCTTTTAATGTTAGTTGCTTCTTTGATAAAATGGACTACAATACTTTTCCTTGATAAGGTTCTGCTTAGAAGTATTCAAAAAAATTGTATTATTTACTCATGGTTAAGTGATGACTGTATAGAGGTTCTAAACTAAACCTCTCCCAAAGTAAAGGAAGAAATGCTCATGTATTAAATAGAATTGGTAAGATTACTAACCCAATTCTATAAGAATAGATTTTTTTTATCAGTTATTAAGGAGTAAATGGTATTAAAGGTGGGTGACAAGCATATTTATAATTGTTCTTTCTGCTTTTGATAGTTTTGTGAACTTCCATTAAAAAAAGTTTTAAAGAAGTTAACTCACTTTGTATCTTTGTATATCTTTGTAAAGGTACCCCTGCTCTCTAAATATTATCCCAGTTTTAATTTAGCCAGTGTGAAACAAAGATCAGATAGTGTGATATCAGACAATGCCTGCTTTCACAAATCATAAGAAGATCAAAAACACTTCTATCCTCTAAGAGGTGCCGTACAAAATTGTCTTTAGTTTAGTTTGATGTGTATGAAGAATTTCCACTTGGGAACAAAATTCTCTGCAAATCCTTGCACAGCGTTTTCCCTGCGTGACATGGAGCCAAACAGCTAAGGCTTTCAGTAAGGCTGGCTGCCAGAATAAATTGTTTCTTTCCTGGCTTCACACGTGAGCCAGATGTTGGGGATTTTCTGAGCTACAGGATCATGGGGAAGAAGGTTTTTGCATTTCCTGTGTTCTCACTCCAGCTCTCAAACCTTCAGAATTTATGGCCAGTCAACAGTGTCATGAACTGACCTGCAAATATCCCTAGAGTAAAACCCACTGGCAATGTACTTTACTCTGCCATGGCCTCACACCACCTGTCAGATCAGGGTATCTTTGTACTGATCTCTCCCCAACTGTTCCCTAGAAAGGCAGTGAGGCAGGTGTAATCTTTAATGTTCTGAAACCTGCAATTCAATGCAATTCTACTACAATTTAAAAAGTGGTTTATTTTCTTGTTGCTGGCATTTTATGAAATATTTCTTGATCACAGACAATTTAGAAATACATAAAAGTATGAATATATTCATGTATATTATAGGTATATATGAAGATATCCCACAATCTCTCTATCCACAGAGATGCAACATTATTTTCACATATTTCCAAAGGTAAATAGTGACTACTCTGGGATCCTGAGATGATCCTATTATATGTATGTTTATATATGTTTATAAACATGTATGTTAACATGCATTCTACTTTATTTTTCTCAGTATTAAAAAATCAACATACGTAATGGCCCGTAATTTCATAAAACATTATACCATAATTTATTTTGCTAGACTTGTACTGTTGGACATTTAGGTTGCTTCCAATTTTTTTGTTTGTTATTATTTGCTTTACTACATTTTAACTGTACTTTGACAATAGAAAATCTAAAATAAAAGAGGTTGTTTTCTAAACGATCATTTCCTTCTTGTTTCAACCCACATTTTGTAGAAGAATTAGTTTCCAAATTTTAGTATGCATCAGTTCATCTGGAAGGTTTGTTAAAGCACTGATTTCTGGGTACCACCACCCTCATAATTTCTGATAGAGAAGGTCTTGTATGGAACGTGATAATGTGCATTTCTGACAAGTCCTGTGGCCTGGATCACACTTTAAGAAATATTATTCAAAAGAAGCACCTGCTGGATTATGAAATGGATGCAGTAAGAGGTTTCTCACTGTGGTCTCATTTCTTGTTGCTTCCCCATTGAGAAATAAAAAGCTGCTTCAATTGCCATTCCCCAGCACAGTCCATGACCTGGCATGTGCTCAGGTGCTCTCTTTATGTTGAAAAATGTTTGTCAAATAAGTAATGTTGGAAGAGAGTACAAATTTAACACGTACACCTTGATTTGGGATTCATTTTTCTCACTCAAGACTTGGCAACTATGTATCTTTAAGGTCAGACTGTGAAAGTACACTCTGACTTGAAAAATGTAGTGTAAATTGCCACAGGAGCAAACAACTATTTCAATACTAATGATTTTTAAATATCTTCATTTTAAGTTGTTTTATACACTTTGCATAATGAGATTTATAATGTTGTGTGAACAAATCATCAGAGCCCCAAAATGTTTCCTTGCTTCTAGCTTCTCCCTGATGTAACCCTGCCACATATGTTATCTTCTCAAAAAATCAGATCTTATTCCTTATTTATTACTGTCCCCACCAATATGGCCAATAAAATGGTTCAGAGATATCACTTTTGATACATCACATCTAAAAATGTTGGTTAAATTTATTTAAAGACTATATTTTCTAATGTATGGATGACCTGGCAATGTAGTAAAGGAATTATTTTGAGGTCAGAAATAAATTCATAAACAAAAACCCTGCAATTAAGTAACAGTTGTGTACAGTCTACTAACCCCAGGCATACTAGAGTTTAGCATCTAAGAAACAAAATGAAGAATGGGGAGAGCTGGGTCCAGATTTGGATTTGAGTTCCAAGAGAGACCCAGTCATAAAGCAGGGGCTGCTGAATGGCAATACACCAAGGTAAAAAAGCCCTCACCTATAAAGTGAAAAATAGGTATAATGTCATGGTTCTTCACAAGGGGATGAAGGAAATCTCTTAATAATCTCTGACCACAAAACCTGGATTTAGATATAAAATTCATGTTACTTGTATGGTCCAAGTTGGTATTTTAGGTTGCAGTCAAGAGAAAGGATGAAATAAAAATATTTTCAGAAAACCAAATAAGGAAGAGATTCTCATTAAAGAAATTTCTGAACAACAGTCTTCAGGAAATAGTAAAACAGTTATATTAGAAGTAAATTCTGACAAGAAACACTAAGGATTAAAAAAACACGGGAAATGTAGGTAAAGCAAATATTAACCATTAAAATAAAAGCACTAAATTTAGTTTAAGAGATTAAAAAATAAAGACCGATAAATTCAAGATAACGATATACAATCCTGGTAAGGAGTAAATAAAGTTAAAGTGCTATTTGGGGAAAAGATAAAGAAGTTGATTAGCTTCATATTGTATTACAATAACTATTTATGTTATAATATTAAAATGGTGGAATATACCTACAGCAGTTCTTTGAGAGAAATTGATAACATGAAATGCTTATGTTAGCAAATAACATAGTATTAAGATCTGGGGGAAAAACTGCAAAAATAATCCAAATAGAAGAAAAAAAAAACTAATAAAATAGAAAGTAAAAACACAACACAGAGATAAATGATCCAAAATTGGTTCTTTTAGAAGACTAAGATCAACAATACTAAGAAAAAAAAAAAAAAGATGACATAAATTAACAACAGTAGAGGTAAAAGAGGGCATAATTACAGAAACAGCAGAGATTTAAAAGTGGTAACACTTTATGTCAATAAATTTGGAAACTGAGATGAAAATGACAAGTATCCAGAATAACATGTATTATCAAAACAGATTTAAGAAGAAATAGAAATTCTTATGATACTATAGTCACTGAAACCAATTGAATAAGAACTTTAAAATCTTACTGACTGGTCTAAATAATTTAACAGCTGAGTTCCACTAATATTCAAGAAACAGAAAAACTTAAATTTACATAAAATTGGTCAGAGAACAGAAATAATAATAGTGTAAGAAATGAAAACTTTAAATGGTCCTCACTTATTAACATAAATGCCAAAATCTTAAACAAAAAGAAGACAAACTATCTTATTCAATATATAAAACACAGAATACATCATGATCAAACTCAACAGTTTTTCTAGGAATGTAGGTTCATTGATCATGTCACATATAGAGTAAATAGACAATCATAATACTATCATTATAGAAAAAAGATGTTCAATAAAATTCAGCAACCCTTCATAATAAAAGCTCTCAGCAAACTAAGCATGCAGAGGAACTTATTACCTTGTTAAAAAAACATATATAGGAAATGCAATGCTCAATAGTGAAATATTTTAAAACATGACCTTAAAGGAACTAGGAATAAGAAAAGGAAATGCACTGCCAGCATTCTTATTCAGCATCACACTGGAAAGGAAATTAAATGTGTCATTATTAGAAAAGAAGCCATAAAATTTATCATAAGTAGGTAATATAACATTATACATAACACCCCTAGAAAATACACAAATTTTGGGAATCAGTAAGAGTTTAGGGAAGTTTCAGTTATTTCCTTTTTATTAACTATATGATAATCCATTATTGTCATGATTCCTTTTGGCGCTTAAGTTCATCCAAAACACCAGCTGTTGTGTTCTTTTTGATATGAGCCCTATTATTTGAACATTTCTTGATTCCTGTTTCAAAAAGAGGATCCAGGCTAATGTAAGTCTTTTCTGTCTTCAGATGTGACATGGGTCTTTACCATAAGGAAGCTTGTTCTTTTTAATAGAAATACTTAGAAACCAAGATCTGAGGGCTAAGTGTGCTTTTTGCTAGTGATGTGTCATTATATAGGTCCTTTCAATGTATAATTAGTTTTGTATTATTTTAAGTCATAAGTTCATCTGATAGTCAATTCAAATTTAGTATTTTAAAGTTTTTCTTATTTTCTTTATTTATACATTTTATTATACATTATACCATAGTAAAAATACTGATTAATAATTATATTAGTAACTTACTTATCTACTTTAACCTATATTTTTCATATTACAATGCAAATATTAATACTAACAAGTAAAGTTTAAAGCTTCATTGTAGTTCTTTTTATCCTTAGACTACATCACATAGATATATATTCTGAATGCTATGTTTAAAAATTGTGACTTAATTTCTTGCTCTGTGTGTATATTGTTATTTAGTACACAGTTAGGGTTATTTTAGTTTGCTTCTGTTTAACGTTAAGCCTTCATATTTTTTCATAATTTTGTTTTCATTAGGTAAAACATATCAAAAATCAAAACCACTTATACTCCAAATCTGATCACTTCCAACACAGTTACTACCCAGCTGATCTAATTAAATGTTATTATTACTTTTTGGTTTAGCCTGCCAATATTTCTTTTCTGAAAAAGTAACAAGAAAGTGCATACCCACACTTATACACACACAAGAAGACACAGACTTATTTTCATTTCTTTCTTAAACTTAAAGCAGTATATATACAATATACATTCCTTTGTATGTTGCTTTTTTCACTTAACAATTGTCATAGATATTACACCATCTGTTTTATAGAAATAATCTTCATGATTTACAGTTTCACTTGATCTTAGCCAAAAGGCCGAGAAGCGATGATGATTTACAGTTTCAAAGTGTTCAATTGTAGAAATACATCATTGTTATTTTCAACTAGTCTCTGTAACTGCATATCAGGGTATCCAATATTTTATTACAAGGGATACTACAATGACTATCCTGGTTCACATCTGCAGAAGTGTTTCATCAAGGTAAATTTTTAAAAGTGGGTATGTCAAGTCAAAGGTAAATAAATATGTAGATTGATTAGATATCATGAAATCCCCCATCATAGAATCTGTAATTATTTTTCTTCTCACTAGCAATGAATGAAAAGGTTTGTTTTTCTAGACTGCCTGATAGTGTTTTTTAAGAGAGGTTGCAATTCATGTGGCAAGAATTTAAAATGTAAATAACTGTAAGTTATCATTTATAAAAGCAACAATAAATATATGTAGTAATAGGGGGGAAGGAGAGAAGATCTAACAAGAGTTGTGCAATACTTTTAGCTTTAATAGAGTATGAAACTTTATTGAAAGTTTAAAAATATATTTTGAAAGACAAAGTACATTCATTAATATGAAGACTCACTATTGTAAACATGTCAATTATACTATAATTGAACTACATAGTCAATAACATTCTAATAAAAAAATCTCAATAGAATTTTCTAGGACCTTGAGGAACCTATTCTAAAATGTACAGAAGAACAAACAGGAAAGAAAGCCCATGATAGGCTTAAAGAATAACTATGCTGAGAGATCTGCACTATCAAATAACATAACTTAGTATATAATTATATATTTAATCATAAGGATAGAAAAACAGAACAATGGAAAAGAATAGAGATTTCATAAACAAACTCATTTATGTATAGACATCTGATATAAGACAGAGCTGGCACCATGGACCTACAGAAAGTTATGGATTGTTTTAAAATGCTATTAGAACAACTGATCAACTAGAGTAATAAAATGAAAAGCGATTTCAACCCCCACCATTGAAAAAAGTCTCAGATAAACCAAGAACTTAAAAATGAAGGGCAATATTTTAATACATATAGACAAAAAAAAACCCAACAGGTTAATATTTGAAGAAATTAAGGTAGGAAACTGTCTTAGATAAAACAAAAGACAAAATGAATCATAATTTAAAAAATGATGTTTAACTTAAAAGAATGCTCATCAAAAGATGTAAAAGTGAAAAAAATTAAGTCACAAACTGGAAGAAGATATCCATCAAAGGAATCAAAGGATATTATCAGAGTAAATGAAGTAATCATACAAATTAGTTAAGTAAAAGACAAACAATCCTATTTAAAAGGGGCAGAAAAACTTGTAGTTCCTCAAAGGAAATACACAAATGACCAATGAAGAATCTCAGTGCCTCAGCGGTAGGTGGAAAAACACAAATAAAAATTCTAGTGAAGAGAGTATTTTCACCCAACAAAGGGATAAAGATAAATAAGCCTGATAATACCACCTAAGAACATGAGGAAAGAATTCTAATTTACTGGTGGGAGTATAAATCAATACATTTATTGTGAAAAAAGTTGTCAAGATTGAACTTGCACTAAGACTTCATGATTTCTTTCCTGGAGAAACTCTTGCACACAATGCCCTTAGTAAACAAGTATGAGAATAATTAAACGTGTTATTCATAATAACAAAGACTTTAAATAACCCAAATAACCATGATAGCAAAATAGATAATTAAATTTACTATAATCATTAAATAAATAATGCAAAGCAGTAAAAAATTAACAACTGATAGGTCCCACAGGTCAACACTGATAAATTACGGAAACAGAAGGATAAAAGAAAAGCACAGGAAAAAAATACATTCATTTGATTTTATTATGTATACCTCAAAAGCAGGCAAAACCAAACAATAAATATTTTAGGCCAAACAATAAATACATTAGTAGTTAAACATTAAGGAATAGAGAGAAAATTATTAATATAAATATTAAAGTGGCAATTTCCCTGGACAAGGATAGAAGGAATGTAACAGGTAAAGACAGCACAAAAAGATTCTAGGAGACTGGTAATCATCTCTCTTTTAAACTGGATGTTAAATGCAAAATGTTACTTTATCATTACTTTCATTAAATGTACATATATCTGTTATATTCACTCTCTGGTAGATAAGACACACTTCGCAATTTTAAGACGTTTAACAAGAAGAAAGAGAAGACATTTTCTTTGTCCTTTACCTAAAAACTGTAAGCTCTTCGCTCTCAGATTTTCAACTACTTTTGTAGCCTCATCTCCCACCATCTCCACTTCAACTTTCCCTTGGACCTACCTATAGTGACACCATGCACTATTAGGTCTCCAAGCACACACCTGTGTTTTGCATCTCCTCCAGTCCCAATTTAGCCAATTCCTGTTCTTTAAAACTCAGCAAATGCCAGATCTTAAATAGAATCTTGCTGAAACTTCTCCTGAATATTCTCTTCTGCACTTTCGCAAAGCTAATACTTCAGTTTATCCATTTATATCTCCCTCTTCCTGGCCTAAGATATCTTTGTAGCTAGGGTTATATTTTCAATTCAGTTCAACCAATATTTCCTGTGTGTTTAATTTTATGTCATGGCTGTGCTAGATACTGATTTTATCAGGAGTGGGTCCTATCTCCTACCTTCAAAGAGCTTGGGACTTAATTGTATTTTTTTAAGATTTATTTATGCATACAAGAACTGGGGTAAAGGTCAGAGGTGCAGAGGGTGAGAGGATTCACCAGAGACAGAATGGAGAGCAGAAGAGGCAGACTGACTGAAATACACTGCTGAGGGGAGCAGTGGGTAAGACAGGAGACAGGAGAGGTCTGCTGTGCCATGTGGGTCACCTCCAGGGGGGTATCTAACTCATGCAGCAATGGCTGCTGATAGCTTCAAAGTGCTGCAAATTAACCCCTTGTGCCACCAGGAAGGCCCTCATATCTGTATTTTTTATATTGATTGCAGTGTCTGGCATAATGCTGATTATCGATTATGCCTGATGAATCAACGAATGAATCATTCAATGAATGAACAAACTAATGGACAAATCAGACCTATTCTTTTCCTATTTAAACAAAACAAACCCCTATGGCAATAAATCATGCTTTCAGTGGCATTTATCCGTACCTTTTAAAAATTCTAAATTATAAATAATTATCAAAAACTCAAGTTTACCTAGGGAAAAATACCAAGTGCTTACCTTAATGAAGATGTTTCAATTATCCTCATGAAATGTCCAGAAAAGAGTAAATTCAGCCAACCAATTCAAATTCAAATTAATTTATACAACATAACAAAAAATAGCAGCTCTCCCTCTCCTTTGTGTCCTCCTGTGAGTACGAGCTGTCTCTCTTTTTTCATTTCTTCTTTTTATAATAAACTTGTCTTTTTAAAATATAAAAAAATCCACAAATAACACAAGATAAGCTGTGTATAAAATTAAAAAATATTAATGAAAGTATTCCTTTTTGGTCTTTCTCTTGTGAAGTTCTGTTTGTAAATATATTTACTTACTGTTCACTTTCTTTACAAGGAAAAAATTCCTAAGAAAGATTTCAAATAAAGCTTTCCTTTAAAACTTTTAATTTCTAAATAGCTTCAGTATCCAGGTAGGCAGTCAGTCTTTAGATCTGTCACTAATGAATACTACATGCCAAGGAATACTTAAAATGATGTATTTCTCAGATAATAGCTTTCAAGAAACTGAAGACAGAAAAGTAAGGAATATCTGTACAATACCACTATGCCATTGGATGATTTGGATGCAACTTCATGTTCTCCTCTATTTTTTGACATTATAATTGTACTAACATTCTCTGATAAGTCTTAGTTTCCCATCCTGTGTAGTTCTTTCTAGTCCCACTGTGATAGGATGAATAATGATCTCTCTAACAATGTCCACATCCCACCTGTAGAATATGTTAATTTATATTCTAAAAGGGCTGGCAGATTGATTAAATTAAGGATCTTGAAATTAGGAGGATGTCTTGGATTTTCTGGGCGGATTCAATGTAATCAAAGGGCCCTTATAAAAGACAGGCAAGAGAATCTCAATATAGTAGCAGATGTGAAAATGGAAGCAAGAGAGTGGAATAATATGAATGAGGCATCTCCAGTCAAGAAATCCAGGTAACCTCTATGAACTGAAAAAGGAAAAAAAAGGAGATTTGCTTTTCCGAGCCTCCTGAAGGTACCAGTTCTACTAACATAGTAAGACTCATTCTGGATCTCCAGAAATGTCAAGATAATAAATTTACATTGTTTGAAGCCACAAAGTTTGTGGACATTTACTATGGCAGCAATAGAAAACAGTAATCCATTCACTGATTAGACTTTACTTCCTCATGCATGATCTTCCCCAGCATTATTCTGGGCCCTGCATAATACAGTCAATTCTCTTATCTCTGAAACTACAATATCTTTATATCTCACCAGCTACTCTTTTGTATTATGGTGTGATTTGTATTAACCTGATACTTGTTTGTTACCTGTGGAAAACATATTGATCAGTTACTCTAAAGCCACTCCCCAGCTCACTCTCTGGGTGAGGTTACAAGAGAAGAGCAGGATGCTTGATTGCCCTGGGGCAATAGGTATATATCCAGAGGTAGAACCAGGAATGTCCAGGGGGCATGTGACTGGAACACCTTATTAATAAGATTGGGGTCATGGGCGGGAGTCTGGTGTATATCATTGGACTCACCCTCCCGAAAGCGCAAAATCCAGTATTCAGTTTGACCCACCCTTTTGTCAATAAAAAAGCCAGGATGCTGCTCTTGAGCAGCATCCTGCATTCTACAGTCTGCTCTATGACTCCTGTTTCTTTTCTTTATCATTGCAGTTGCTGATGCAGCAATTATCCTTTGCTCATAGTTCAGGTGCCAGGAAAGTCTATTTTGCGGTAATAGGGCAGACAAAAAATTGGCAATATTTATCAAAATTTCAAATGCACTTACTCTTTACCCAACAATTTTACTGCTAAGAATATAACCTATTGCTATACAATAAAAGTATGTCCTGTCTTTCATATACATGTGGAGAGATAGTAATACATCCCCAGATGCATACTCATATACACAAACTAGGGGACAAAGTAGTATACTGGATAAAAGCACACGCTCAGGAGCTGAATGCATGAACTCAAATCCTGCTTCTACCATTAGTTGTGACCTTGAACTTCTTGGATCTCTGATATTCCTGATTTTTGTTCATTGATAATGTGATCTTAGAACTGTACCTGCCTCACAGATTTATTGAAAGAATTAAAGTATTATATAAGTAAAGGCTTTGATCAGAAAGCATTAAGCCCTGTGGAAATGTTAGCTGTTTTTATTATAGTTTTCAGTCAAATGCTGTAATAGGAAAATAATCTAAAAATAGCCTAAACATGGGCCAAGAATGGGAGGTCCAATGCATGATGTACATGCATGTAAAAGAAAATGACAATGCCACTGAAAACACTGAAATAACCCTGTATTTCACACATTTGTTAAGCAAAGAATTCGATCCACTTATTGAATCAATATGTACTGCTATAGTCTGAAGTGCTTCAGCATGAGTAGAGATGGCAATAAACGATTAAGGTTATGTGCATGTGCATTTGCATATGGACAGACCCACACAGGTCCTTCCTACCTGATGTCTCACTATTAAATTTGCAGCTATTTGGGAATAAGATGTGCAAGTCACCTTTCTCTCTTCCTTGCTTCCAACAAACTTTTCACAAAAGCTGCCCAAATAATTTGGGAGAATGCATGTTCTTTATTGTTAGGTCCAGTGCTATAAACTCCTTTACATCCCTTTCCTACAGGTTGCAGAATAAATATCCTTTCACAAATTATTCTGTGTATTGGTCTTAACTTAGTCAAATGAGTTAAGGAAACTGGTATTTTTCAATGACATTTAATTATTTATAGGGGAACTTGGGGGAAAAAAGAGCAAAGGGGTAAACCAGTCAATGAGAACAGAATTTAGCTGTAGCCCAGATTATAAAAAAATGTGTCATCATTTCATTTAAGTGATGCCTTGACCATATTCCTGCAAGATGAGAAACATTTGGTGACGTAGGATGAACTGTGGGTGAGGGGTGGAGGGAAAGGATGAGAAATCAAGGGATATTCCCTGACTATAATTTTATATGTATCAGGTAAGTCAGAACCAATCCTGCACATTATGAATCATCATCTCCATGGTACAGATGAAAACACTAAGGCTTAGAAGACTAAAATGATTGGCCCAAGCTTATTTAGCAAGAAAGTGACAGAGCTTAGATTTAAAACCCAGGCTAGCTGGTTGTAAAATACATGTTCTTTATTCTAAACCCCAACATTTTCTGGTAAAAATTTGTGATTAGATTTCAATAATGACAAAGGCTAAATGTATGGACAAGGAAATAGAGGTCTGTCAAAAACCCAGAATGATACACCTGGACTCAAGAGAAATACTGCGAGCTAATAGATGTTTTATAAAGACCATCTCCAGGGAAGAGGCAAAGGTTATAGTCAAGACATTCTTAAGATTACTGCCTATCTCCAAAATGAAATGATACATTGATAATCCAAAGCATTCATGAAACTAATTTGGAAGTTCTTGATTATGAGGAACAAGACTTGAGGCCAAGAATATGATTCATCTTCCTAGAAGTAAAGACATATAGGAGAAAAGCTCAAGAAATATCCAACAGGGACTCAAAGTGCTTGGCTCATCCCTGTAGCGGGTGCTTCCTTATCTCAAGGGCCTCTAATTCAGAAGGGATATCCAGGAATAGAGTAAGCAGTAGCAAAATGTCCTGGCAGTCTGCCGGCTAGTTGGATGGCAAAACAGCCAAGATCTGAGTTTTAGCCAATGTGACTGCCTCATCCTCTCACCTCACCTGGCTTATATATATGAGAAGTAAAATCCAAAGCCTCTGTGTCCGTCTTCCTCTTCATGGTTCAAGGATACCACTCTCACCCTAGAGATACCTATACCCCTTTCCCTGGATGCCCCCTTTCAGTATTCTGCCACAGCTATAGCAATGTCTGCTATAGCAATGTCTGCTAAAATGCCAGTTACAAAAAAAGTATGATGCTAGCAATCGAGAGATCGTGTGCATTTCAACTGGAATTCATTAATAATTTAAGGAGGAGAAAACCAAAGAAACTAAAATAATGAATATCTAGTGGTAGAATGTGAGATACTATGGGGAAAATGATTTTTTATATATACAAATCCTTGCATGTATACACAGGCACACAGAAACACATAAGAAAGATGTAAAAGAAAGGTAGCAGACATACATACATCAGAGAAAGTATGTTCACTACATGTCAATCAAAGAGTATGTATGTGTACTCTTGCTTTGTAGGGACCAGCACTTGAGGAGCAATCACAGACATTCTTAAGGTTACTGCCTATCTCCAAATGTCCCTATTGGTGTCACTTCAGTTATCTGTGAGATAGCCTGGACTCTCGGAACCAAAGGTTATGTCAGACTTCTTCAGTGAGCTTCTTTGCACACCAGGGCTGCAGATCTCTGCTCTGGACCTAAACTCCCACTTGCCAAAAGAAAGTCCTTAATCCCACAGTTTCTTAGATTCTCTCTATCGTAACTTAATTCAAACAAACCCTTCCAGTACCTCCAAATCTTATTGACTATAAAAGGCTTGAGAGTAGTTGAGAGAGGGTGTGGCCCGGTTTTTATGGCTCAGAAGGGTAGACAGACTATGAGGTTCCTGAGGATTATTTCCATAGGCACTATACAAAGCATGGTGCTTGGTTCATAGAAGGCCCTACAAACGTATTTATTTAGTGGCTCTGAAATGCTCAGCCAGGGCAAGCAAGCCCAGCATTTTAGGTAAGCTCGGGCAGCCATCAGTCACCAGTATAAACACTGACCCCAGGTGCAACAGCCTGTCCCCATTCCTTCTCAAGTGAAGAGCTTAAGTCCAAATGGTTCCCAGGTACATTCAAAACTTAACTCCATAAAAATGTTCCTAAATAAAAGAAACAAGGTCTTCAGAATTCTGGTAGGGGTCACTCAACATTCACTTGCTTCTTATCCTTGACAACTTTTTACATAGTGGGTAAAGGATTGATCTATGATTCTTGGAGAACTCCATGTTTACCTCTCCATCTAGACTTTGAGTAAGTCACAGATTACATGCTGCACATGTTTATGTGATTTCCATGACAAAGTCAAAGGGCTATATATAAACTGAGGACCTAGAAGCTTCTAACCCTGGAGACTGCTAAGTATTGAACTCTAAAGCCACTGACATTTTAAGTAGAAAGAAACTTCTACCTTATGTTGATATCTTCTAATATCCATATTTTACAGGTGAGGAGATGGAGATGAGAACTGATCATGAACTTGACCCAGCAGCGTTAAAACTCATAGTCCACTGTTCTTTCTGGCATCAGAGTTTTTGATGGATTGGCTGGCATTCTGGGATACACAAGAAGCATTTCTAAGCCTCAGAAGAAAAAGGATGAATCTATAGATAAAATCTCATAGAATTTATGCTAAAACACTGACTCAGTCTCTCTCTCTCTCTCCCTCTCCTTCCAGAGACGTTCCAGAACACCATGTGCGAGAGAAAACAACAGAATGGAAATTGCTCATATGGAGCATGAGGAGGCTGCCCACCTCCTTCGACAGCCCGTGTGCAAAGGCAGCCCCTCAGCTGTGCTGCAGACACAAGGTGGCTCGTGCTCATTGTTTATTGCGACAGCTGACAAGCCAGCTGGCACAGATCACTCCTCACTTCCAACAGAGATGCCACCAAGACACGTGTGACAGACACCAGCTGCTGCTCAAGAAGATGGGCGGTGTCCTTGCAGGTCAGCAAGGTGCAGCCCGTGGCTCAGGCCCTCTGCTTCCCAGTAAAGGAGATCTGAGACCAGCTTTACACACAACATTTGCGGAAAGGAGATGGTAGTGTAATCATCCTGGCTGGATTGTTGGGGCCATGACTGGAGTCAAGTTCTGTCCTAAAGCTCCACAAGGATCTGTGATTTATCTGGCAAAGGAATGGCAGTTCTGGACAGAGCAAGGAGTAGAAGAGTCAGTGTGATGCTTCTGAAAGGCACTCCAGGCACCAGCAGTGGCGTAGGCTGAAAACACTAAGAGGTCTGGAAGTTTCAGGACCAGGAGGTCCTCCCATCCTCCTCCAACATTGGCCACATTCAACGCAAAGGGAGAAACTTTGCTCCTTATAGAGCAAGAAGAGGGTTTTGATCACCCTGAGCCAGGGCATAGGACACAAAGGAGGCTTACAAGTGGTGGGTGAAAAAGGATAAGAGAAGTCCCTTCTGGGGCTTTTTTGTCAGCCAATCCACTCAGCAAAGTGCAGAGCAGGAGTTCTCTATCTTAGCTGCTTACATTTTAGGCTGAGTAATTTTTGTTGCTAGGGGCTGCCCAGTGTGATATAGGATATTTAGCATCATCCCTGATCTTTCCTCATTAGACTCCAATAGCAATCTCACCCAACTGTGGTATTCAAAATTATCTCCAGACATATTTCCTATCCTCTAGGATAGCTCCCAATTGGGAACCACTGGTGTTGAGGTAAAAGCACAGACTCACATTCTAGATTGCCTAAATTCTTAATCCCAATTCTGCCACTTATGCGATGTGTAACTTTGGTCAATCCTTAGATGTTTGTGCTTCAGTTTCCTCAATTATAAAATGTGAGGACATTAACAGAATCCAGCTTACTAAGATGGTTTCCAGTCTTAATTTATTTCATACAAGCAAAACCCTCAGGATGCTGTCTGATCCACAGTAAGCATTTCTCCTCCCCAGAAAAACCCTGAAAATGCTGTTGTTATAGAATTCTTACTATCAGGCCTGCAGTTTAGAGTCCACCACCGAAAGACATCTGTCTGAAGTTTGGAAAGCTGAAGAGGAGAAGCCTTTATTGCCCTTTAGAAATGACAAACACCATATTCAAAGAACAGAGGTAAAATATGTCTCTGTTCCAGATTTTCTTCTGTAAATCATTGGTGCCATCACTGATAGGCAATCTTGTTCCCTTGATTTCTGCAGCTTCTTAATATTGGAAAACTTAGATACAACTTTTCCTGATCCTTCTTATACTAGCTTGTCCAATGATTCTGTGAGACTTCATTTCCTGTTGAAATCCATTCCTGCTTAAAATACGTAGAGTGAGTCCTATTTTCTAGATCAAACCCTAACTTATGAACACATTAACTTGATCAAGAAACTAAAATCTTACAACCAAAAAACATTCCTAAGAGTAAAAATGCACTATTTTAGTAAAAATGCACTATATAATAAAAATATGTCTATATATGTGTACATGTACATATGTATGCATACACACATATTTATTTATAAGGAAAATATAAAACAGTAATGAGTGGAGCTACTCAATATGTGATGGGAAGGAGATGCCCAGGCTGGCTCATCACTTGCACATACCTCATACCTGCAGAGCCCTAAAGCTCTAAGATCCACTTGCAAATTTGGGTAGTAAAAAATGACTCCCAAAACATATACCAGTTCCATGCACACAGTGCTAAGTTAGGAGTTTGAATAAAATAATCCCAGTGCCCATAGAAGGCAGTAAACAACAGATGGTTGGTCAGTTTAGAGAATGTGATAGGTAAGGTGCACCATGTCTGGCCCAAGAGAGCACGGACCAAATTAGAAGCAGAGTTTTTGACTGTAAGAAGATCACAGTCAAATAGAGATTTAAACAGAGGCAAAGTCCAGAAGACAAAAGAAATACAGTGATGCGTCCTGGGGAGAGGCACAAGGCTTCCAACACCTATGAGAGTCTTTGGTCCTCTGAGCAAAGCCTCAGTAGGCAGATGCTGGACAGTGCTCTTTCGGGTTCACCAAGATGGATAGATAGCCCACAAAAGGTATTTAGAATATGAAGCTGCCCAAAACAGGGGAGGGAGCAAAGATCTGATCCCTGCCCCGCCTCCATCCCACATCCATGTCTACTCAATGAATTCTGTTCTGAACTGCTCCCAGCCTGCTGTTTCTGGCCCAGCCAACTTCACCAACTAGGAAGTAGTTGCCTCATGGTCATTACTCTGTAACTGATTTTTGGTAAATTGTTCCCATCTGGCGAGTTTGGTTTGGGTGGGCCAGATACTTTGTTTCCACACTTCATTTTCACTTGCAATGACTTTCATTAAATTCTAGGTATTCATGGGAAACTGGGCATATCTGCTCTCACCATTTCTTTTTGTTGTTGTTGTTTTGACACACCTGCCAAGAGACTGGTCTCCCTTTCCAGAAAGCACTGCTTTCAAAAGTCAGATTTTTATGGTTGAGAATTCTCATTAAAAATGATTACTTTTGGCAGCAGAAGTCAGAGGGTGACAGGAGAGAGAGAAGTATTAGAGGCACTGAGATTTTTTTTTTCTTCCACTTGCAGAAGGCCTGCCTGTAAAACAAACATCATGGGGAGAAAGGGAAAAAAAATGCTTAAATGTACAACGAAACCCCTTCTAACCTTCACATGTGTCATTCAAAGCCATTTCATAAATGTAGAGACGAAACCACTGCCCTATCACCACTGCATACCTTCTCTGTTAGGCTGTAAAGCCCTAAGTATGGAACAGTGATTTCTACAACTCTGAACAATGCCTAGCACCTAGAAACACTGATAAATGCTTCATGAGTGAACAAATTAACCAGTAATATTATTAGAACAGTATAAATAAAAGTAGTCAATGCACATTATGGAGATCAAATGTTGGGAACAGAAATCTAGGCAAACTAAATTATTTTTGGTAATTACATATTTTTTGACTTATGTCAAAAAGTTGATCATCATTTCTATCCCCTAAAGAAACAGAACATGTATATATTTCTTGAAGTTTCTTTTTAGATATATAATTTCTTTTTTCCTACATTTCTTAGACATTGAGTGTTTTTAAACCACTGTGTAAAAATATTCTTATTTATATTTTTGTAGGAATGACTATAACATCTCATCAGGAGCTGTCAAGAAAAATGGGGACCTGGTAGACTGAGCCAGCATTTCTCTTTTTTATATATTTTTAATTGAAATAACATTGCATAATAACATTATATGTTTCAGGTATACATAATTATAAATCAACATCTGTATAAACTACATTACTCTTAGTGGCCATTAATTCTCTTGAAGCTTATCTTCTCCCAATACTTGTTCATCTGTTCTATCTTCACCTATCACTGGTCTTCTATATGGGAAAAGGGCCTAAATGTGGTTGTTCTTTGTGAATTATCAGCATTCTATAACATTTTGGACTACAATTTGGTTATGACTGTGAACTATTTTGGGTCTTCTGGTGGCCCAGATGTCAGGTTCCCGACCCCTCAAATATCAGTGAACACATTTCTGAGAGAATGAGTACAAACAGACTTTCACTAACAGACTTTAAGATAGCTTAAAACTTCCCTAGGCGTACTCAATTCCTTCTTTACTTTCTCTTTTGCTGATTGTTGTCACTTTATTCCCAATATTCAAGGAGGCAGTAACAATTATGTTGTCAGGATTCAAAGTAAGCTTTCACATGATACAATCAATTTTCTGTCCGTAGAGAATCATTGTTTCTGTCTGAATAATCACTACATTTAAATATGCTAACAGGAATAAGATGTCTACTCTGTAAAAATATCTACCTTCATAATCTATATGCAAGACCTAGCACATCTTCCAGAAATGTCCATTTAGTTTTGTTTTTTATTTAATCAGATGTAGAACAGAGGCAGACCCAAAAATCTACTACTAGCTTGCTATTTTGTAGGTCTGAAGCAGTAGGCTACATTTTCCCTCACTTTTCTAGTCAGTGTTTCATGGCATGGTGGCAAGTGGAAGTCTTATTTAAGAGTTTGTAACCAGACCTACTCCAAGAAATAGTATAGCCATAGGCAGTCCAGATAGTTAGCTGCAAATCTAGATAACTCAAGGGAAGGTAGAAAGCAGAATTCCAGGTCAGTGTTTTTCAGGGATTTGGTAGGAACTAGAGTCTCGACACACAGCCATACAGGTTGTACTCATGACACGGATTTCCAGATGAGGTGATGAGAGCTGAACTCTCAAATACAAGGGAGTCTTTCACTTCATGCAAAAGTACCACATGGACTCACTGTGACTCTGAGCAAGTCAAAGGCAATGAAAGGTGCACAAATTTGGGCAGAGAATTGACACAGGTCCCAACACTCAAGAATATTTCCATTTAGATGGAACATTTTCTTCCACTCAGCATGATTTGACATATGCCCAACTGAATCTACAGCATTTCTAAGACCATCATGAGGAAAATGGAACTGTTAATATGGGAGAATAGTACCACAGGAGGCTAAGTCACAGAATCAGATGACTGAGGAGTTTTAAAATCTGTACTTAGTTGAATAGTGTCTCTGTAAACTTCGTAGCTAGATTTCAGAATGTGACATTACTTGGAAATTGGGTGTCTGCAGAGATGTATTTAGTTAATATCAGGTCACACTGGAACAGAGTGGGCAAAATTTTACATGAATGGTGTTCATATAGTAAAAGGAGACACACATACAGAGGGGAGGAGGTTATTTGAAAATGGAAGCACAAATTGTAGTGATATAACTACAAACCAAGGAATTCCAAGGTCTACCAGCAACCATCAAAAGTTAGGAAGAGACAGAGAAGGATTTTTTTCCCCTTAAAACCAAGGAATCAAGATACTGCTAATTCCTTGATTTCACACTTCTAGGCTCTATTACTATAAAAAAATAATTTTCTGTTGTTTTAAGTCACCTAATTTGTGATGCTTTATTTTTTAAAAAAGATTTATTTATTTCTGCATACAAGCACTGGTGTACAGGCCAGAGGAGTGGGGGGTGAGAGAATCCACCAGACAGAGTGGGGAACAGAACAGGCAGATCTACTGAAATACACTGCTGAGGGGAGCAGCGGGTGAGGCAGGAGAGGTCTGACTGCACCATGTGGGTTAACTCCCCAGTCGGGGGCAGGATTGAACTCATGCTGCAGTGGCTATGGTTTGTTTTATAGTGCATTGCTTAACCCACTGCACCACCAGGGAGGGCCCTTGTGATGCTTTATTATGGTAGCAACAGGAAACCAATATGGAAATCATTTAATCAAATGCCTTCAAAGTGCTGATGCATATACTAAGACCTGCAGAGAGTTGGATGGCTGGATCCTGGCAGAATTCAGACAATTCCATGATTTATTCACTTTTTATTCCTTCAATATTCATCCAGCACTTTCTTAACACAGAAGAAGTCACCACACATTAAAGAATATGAACAGTATCAACTCTAATAGAGTTGATAAGTAATAACCAACTATCTATGAAATTCATTATTTAATTGAAAGTATCATAAATACTACAGAAACACAGCATTCTATGAGAGCACATGATGGGAATTCTGACCTAACCTGGATGTTATACAAATATTCCTGAGAAAGTGACATTTGAAGGGAACTCTATAGACTATAGGATGTATATATAGGTCATTGTGCTATGGATGAATGTGCGTACAGGCATGTGATAAAAGGGGCTTCTGAGGTGGTAAAAAGGTAGAATTTGAAAAGACTATTCTAGATAGAGATTCTGACTTCATCAATCCATCCACCTTACTGACAATCCTGGAAATACATATCAAAGCACAAGAATGTTGCTGCCCTATCAAGCTATGTAAATGAGATGTTAACCACAAAATACTTAACAACTTACAAAGGATAAAGGAAATTCTCATTTGCAGTATGCACTGAATTATATATGTCTCTCATAGAAGTATTAAATATTCTAGCTAAAATATTTCACCTTTTTTGAAGAAAAAAATGCCCCTTTAACACCTCTCCAATCTCCCTCACTCTATATAAAAAGTTATGTTTTTCCTGTCTGCAATGAAGTACGACAATAAAAATGACTTTTTCTCCACCACAAATGGCATAACCAGTCTGGCTCTGATAAATATGAATTTGGTAAATACTATACATCTGAGAAATTCTGTTTCAATCATACCTGCTTATCAAATTTGAAAGTTGTTCTGTGAAAGCTACTGAAGGTATGGTTCAATTACAAGCAACTTGCATATAACATTTCTTCCCTGGTTAAAGCACCAAATGCTAATTGAAGGATGGGTCATATTTTCTACTTCAGGTTCATTACATTCAAAGTAAATTGAGCGCAGTGAATGACCTGCTGACCCCAACTATCCCTCACTCAGAAAATCAGTGACCACATAACACTGTCGTATAAAAAGCCTTGTGCACTATGTCTGAAACTATTTTATGTGGCATCAGTCATGAGTCAGGAAGAATCAGAAACAACTGAAATTCCTATTGTTTCTGAAAAAGAGCTGCTTCCTGAACTGTGTGATTTCCTTTCTATAATGTGACCTTAAGTTTTGTGATTACTTTCTCATTTCTACTTCACATTAAATGAATAAGAATTATAGATTCCTAAACAGAACAAAAACACAATGAACTCAGCATATTATGTCAGTCCGGAAATGCCAAGGGAGCATTTTAGAAAATTTCATGTGAAGTGACAGTGAGGTTCCCCAATGCTGAAAAACAATGCAGCTCGTCTGCCTTGAGATTTCTATGCTGGTTCACAATAATTGCCTTTGCCCACCCATGCCATCTCATTCAGGAAAGGCTCTGATGTTTTCCTGCAATTGTTCTGCTCTGATGCTGACTTGAAAAAACTCCTCCACATGGATGCACTCAATCACCCAGCATTAAATGAGACATCTAAGGATTCTGCCACTCGCCATTTCTGTCATGTTTTCTCAGCCCTTTGAGGACTCCATTGTTGTGCAAAGCCACTACAATCCCATTACCAGTTGGCATATGATCAGATGATAACTAAAGGGAACACAAACAAGTCTTAAACAGCACAAGGAACTGCTGAGGTCTCACTCTTGGGCAGTGCAGCCCAAGAGATTTTCTGACATCCGATCTGCAAGCTGAACAATCACACTGCAAAATGCTTTCGGTGTTGAGGAACAACCATTCAATTGGCCATCATGTGCCTGTCATCTGGTCCTAAGTGCTTCTGAAAAAGGAAGTTTGGCCTTCTCTGAAAACCTTTCTCTTTCATAAACCTAGATGTTCTTCCCATTTCACCATCACTCAGATATTTGGAAAGACCAATTTTTATTAGGGGGAGGTTTTATGCTTGCCTGTACAGCAGCTAGAAATTTGCTTCTAAAGATAGAGAGAGATTCTTGTTTAGTTCTAAGGGTAAAACTATAAGTAATTCAAAGAGTTGCTTAATTATTCCTTGACCAAATTTTACTCTGCTTTAAGGCACTTCTTCTTCAACCAACAGATGAAACAATGTGGATCCTGGAGACCATCAAATAGGCAAAAATACAATCCCCCTATCTTCAAGATTGGCCATCTATTCGTGGGTATGCACACACACATGTAATAATAAGCAGTATATAAATGTTGCATGAGGAACAGAGAGCAGATGTTTGTGGAAGGGAGAAATCTCTTCAAGTTAGAGGTGGTCCCAGAAGTCTTTCCAAAGCAAAGACGATCAGAGAGAGACTGTGAAAGGTGGCTAGGGTTTAGATAAACACATCTGAAGTTTTGTGGGGGTTCCCAGTATGGGAAGACGGAAGACAGAACTCACATAAATAATTGCCTGGTAACAAAAAGTAAGTCAGTGGAGAAGTCTTCAGAAGGTACAGGAGGACTAGTCCCTCCTCAAAATACATACACACAAAATGATGTCCTTTCAATAATGTTTATGGATATATGTGCTATAATGAAATTTTTCAGTAAGAATTGTGTGATTGCCAAAGTCAGTTGGTTCAAAATGCAACAGGGACATCAGCAATAAGAATGAAAATGTATTACCCCTATTGAATGAATATAACATCTTTTAAAAATAAGGCTCCTCCTCTACCAACCAATAGAGTAGGTCTTGTTCCTGGGACCTGCCTCATTTTCAGTGAACCTACTTCTATATTAAAACACAGTTCTTTTTTTTTTTTCCATGCTACATTTTATTTTATTTTTTTGTTTTTTTTCTTTTTTATTAAAATATTTTAAAATTTACATATACTTGCCATTAATTGTAATCTCCATGTATTCCCCATCACCATCTCACCAGTGCACCATCACCTCAGTCCCTCGTGCTTCCATCTTCCCTCAACCTTCCCCCTCCCCTCCCCACCAGGTGTCCCCAGTCTGTCCTTGTCTCCTCATTTTTGGTTTCTGTAAAACACAGTTCTATCTCAGTGCTATGGGTGCCATCACAAACATTGAATTTTTGAATGCTTGAATCGAAAGAGAGGCAAAACTCTTTCTATAAGTAATCACACTTTCAAGTGTGTCCTGACAAGGAGGAAGAAAGCAAGGAAGGGAAGGAGAGAAACTAGGAGGGGTAAATAAAATTAAACTTGCCTACCTGATAGTGACAGTTTTCAAGTCTTGCAGGATAGATATTAAATATAAAATAGGCAAATGAGGAAAAGGTTTAGAAAGAAGTTCTAGACTCTGTTTCTTCATCCTCTCTCCTCAGTTACATAGAAGTTCACTCTGTCAGCCCAGAGGATGCACAAACCTGCCTCTAGAACTCACAGTGGAAAAGCATATCACTGAAATAGTTGAATCACTGCTCTTGTGAGTGTTTTTCATGAATTAAAGGTCACTTTAGATCTTGAGAACAGGGGTGCCGCCAAGTTTGACATTTCAGAAAGAACGCTTAGGATGTTTTTTTCTAAGTCATATCTTATTATCTTTAAATTAAATTAAGACTATAAAACTATAAGGGACTTCCCAGTTCCTAACTGTAATTGGGATCCTAACTGGGATGATTCGTAGGGATTAGAAGAGAAAAGCTGAGGAGGGAAACAAGAAAAGGTCTCAAAAAAATAAAAGCGCAACAGTTCTCTACAGTCTCCAGCCTAAACTCTGGAATCTGATGGTCCTCTTGGTCACTACTATGGCATGAGACCCACACTTGATGAAAAGAGTTCCCCCAATGATGCTGATACATGCTCCTTGAGAATCACCATAACAGAGGCATAGAATAAAAGTGGCAGCAAGCTAATGAGAACAATTTCCCCTGACTACTAAAGGAAGATCATGTATTCTTGGTTAGAGGAACACACTTGAAGAATTTTTTAATATCATGAGCCTTATTTCAGATTCCAGCCTCCCTGCTCACTGTGTGTGTCCCTCTAAGTTTTGGGTTCTCATTGTAGCGTAAAGTGAATAGCAGTTACGTCACACCTTCACACAGCAGTGGTGAGTAGCAATGAGAAGCCAGTAAAGCACCTAGCACAGTGTCATTTACTGGGCAGTTCACCTAATGCAGTATGAAAAATAAGTCTAAGAATTTGGTGAAAATATAATCTTGGTTCTTTGAAACATTAACAGAATCATATTTATATGGGATACTTAAACCATGCTTTCAGACTTATGACTTCTTTGTCCCTCACAGGGATTATAAAGAGGTAATGGTGGCCCAATGGGTTCAATCATTTGCCTGACATCATGCATCTAGAAAAGGAACACAGTGATAGGAACAGATCCTGCACACAGATCTCCTTGATTACATCAGACAGCCTAGGTATCTGGCAACTTTATCACCCAGTTATTCTGTTTCCAGTGTTCATGCCACATATTTACATACTGAGCAAATATTTATTGAAGTACTTACTATTACTATGTACCAGTTGGAGCCATGAGTGAAAAAGAAAGCACCAGTTGGAGCCATGAGTGAAAAAGAAAGCAACGGACTCTGCTGTTAAGAGGAGCTGGAAAGGAAAAACCAACGAAAAGCAGGAGACATAATAATTAAGAAGTAATAGATAAGGAAATTCTATAGCAGGCTGAAAGTAAGCACTGTGGAAAATAGAAAAATTAGAGCAGGGTAAAGGGGTCAGCAGAGTGGGGACGAGAGGAAGATGTGGGCTATCACTTTAAGTAAGGCACTAACAGTAGGTCACATGGAGCAGGTGTCATTTGAGCAAAACCTCAAAGGAACAACTAACTCTTCTTAAAGGAGAGTTAGTGATAATGGCAGAAGAGAATTACAGACATAGGAAACAGCCAGCACAAGAATTCCAAGTTGGGAGTGAGGAATTTTGTGTGCATGTGGAACAGCTAAGTTACCTTGTGACCTAGGTAGTATAAAAGGAGGAAGGACAGATGGGAAAGAGGGTTTATTTTTAAGAATAGCATGAACAGGCTAGTGTGTTGTGTGTGCACCACAGCTCTAGCAAGGACCTGAGTTGTTAAGGGCCCTCTCAAACCAATAGTGCCATTGACTGTGTACATAACCAATTTGAGTGAAATCTCACCAATCCCTTTGTTTAGTGAAAGAGGAACCCCATTTTCAGAAAAGTATTTGGTTTCAAGTATTTCTCATCCTTGAAACCAATCAGGTTGTCTTTATGTGCAGCCTGAGATCTCTAGAAGGAGTTACACACCAAATACTTATTTAGTTGCATGGATTCTGCCACCAGGCTTTTTACCTTCGTTTTAATCTTGAGACTTAATAACTTTTCCAATAAGCTTGAGCTTCCAGCTATGAGACGTTTTCAGACTTCCTCCCAGTCATTTACATAGCATCAGATTATAAATGTCTGATATTGTGAGAATTAGTGCTGAACTGCCTGAACAAAGCAAATAATTAGCAGCAGCACACATGGTAGATTCATTTTAAATTCTCTCTTGCTGTCACCCTGATATAAGCAAATGATACTGGTCACGCATCTCCTGATCACCGCCACAGTAACACTCACTGTGTTAAATCAACTTCCACCTGTTCACAGAGCCAAAAATAGAGCAGCTTAGAGATTTATGCGTGATAGACAAAGTAATGTCCTAGGGATTGAAAAAGACACAGATCTGACACCAAATTTATTCAAGAGTAACAGGAATGGGAGCACCTGCAATTCATGGACAAATTCCTAAGAGGACTCATAAGTCTCTGAGACTGTCACTTGAACATTTATCTACAGGATATATAGTATATTCACACCATACTTTGCAATACTAGAATACATACCCTCTACTATACTGTGTTCAAAATAAAGATCAAGTTTGGAGGGTGGTTGAAACTAGATAGTACATGCCTTCAAAGAACAAACCCTAATTACTATTTCATAATCATTTTTAAATGATGTATAAATTTTTATATGTGATTTTGATGCAAGTGAATAAGAAAATTCTCTGTTTTTTTGAGAATCTCTCCTAGTCAAAGTTATGTGACCAATACTTTATTTAATTAGTTCATGTCATCTGCAGGTAGAGAGAAGATTATATATTACATACAGCAAAATTTTATAGACTATGGTAGCTAGGGCAATCTGTACCTTCAATCTGTAGCAATATGAGAACTTTAAGTCTTAGGTAACTTACCTTTTTTTTTATTTTGTGCTTTTCAAATGCAAGCATCCATTTTGCCCTAGTCAAATTTCCTGTCCAACAGCTAACACAGGTGGGATCTCATGCTTAATTAATGTAACATAACATTACATTTAACATAAAAAGGCTACCACCAAGTTTGTAAGAATAGAGTCAGAGGCCTAGAGACTTTCCTGAGCTAGCTCTAAAAGCCTCTGGTTTTCTGTCAGCTGCTGAAGCATTTGCCAAGTCGTTTGTACTATTTTCCTGAACTAAGCATGTGACCAGCTGGGCTTCACTTGGGTAATTCACAAAGCAACTCTGAGTCATTTCAGTTTATAAGGAGCAACACATCTCTACACTTTGAAGCTCCTAAAGCAATGATTTTGGTGCACTGCTTAGCCAAATATTAGGGACTAGATACATATAATCACAAACAAAACGTGTTGAATAACAACTCAAGTTTTGTGTCACCAATAAAGCTTAGGTACTTGTCAGATTGTTTGCCCTATATGTGTTCTTAAACATAGCAAGGATAATGACAATTTAATGTCTGAAGACTTAACTATGTAAGGCATTGTGAAAAGATCAATAGATGGAATTTCTCATATAATTCTTACGGTAACCTAAAATGTCAACCCACTATATATTATTCCGATTTCACATATAAGCAAATAGAAGCCTCATACAGCCGAGAAATGATGCAATTCAAGGCCCAGATCCTGTGCCTGATCTCAGGCCTAGATGAGGAGAATCCACACTATTCATATGGTATTCTGAGAGTCTAAGACACAGGAGCATATTTCAACATGAATTTTTTATAGAATATCTATATTTCCCCTACCTACTTCTATCCATTTATGTAGAAAAAGCCAACATTCCAAAATGCAAATGAATAAACATTGTTTGGAGGCTAGATTTAGCAAAACTGTCCCATTCTGATTCCTTAAAGACTAGCAATACACCTACCATATGACCCAGACATTTCTCTCCTAGGCATTTTGCCTAAGAGAAATACAAACATTAGTTCATCTTCAGAGTTGTATACGATTATTTATGGTCATTTTATTCATAAGTCAATACCTGGTAACAATCTAATAGGAAAGTAGACCAAATATGTTCTATCTGTGAAAGAAAATACTACTCAGCACTGTAAGGTAATTAACTATTGGCAGACACAACAACATGGATGAATCTTAAGAAAATTACAGTAATAAAAGAAGCCAGGCACCAAAGAGTACATACCATAAGAAACCATTTATCTAACATTCTAGAAAATGTGAACTAATCTATAGTGACAAAATCCATATCCATAGTTACCTGGTATCATTGGTTGAGAGAATAATGATCACCCACAAAGAGATATGAGTGTCTTTTGGAAGTGATGAAAGTGTCCTCTATCATCTTGTTTGGGGAGTGATTTCATGTATGCATAAACAGCTGCAAAACTCCTTAATTTTCTCTTCAAAATATTATAATTTATTATATATAGATGATATTCAATAACTGAAAACAGATTGGTCTACAAAGGAAACCATTTGAATACTGGAGTGATCAATTTAAAAAAACACACATACTCAAAATGTTTTTGAAAGTACCCATCCCCTATCTTGTAGAATATATAGTTTGAGGTATCCCTAATGGTTTGTTTTTAAGATTCTAAGTTCTGCATAGTCAAGAACAAATTCTTCTTTTTAGCTGAAATTCTGTGTAGTTCTGAACATAGCAGCTGACACTTCAACTATTCAGAAAATTGTAGATAAATGCAACTCTACTTCTGGTATTTTCCTGGCTTTCCAAGGAGATCTTGCAAGCAGAATCTAGGGTAAGCCTGTTAGCTTGACATCAGACTCTAAAAAACTGTCACCAAAGTAATGTTTGCATTTGTTCCCAAACATATAAAGACTATGACAAAATTCAGGACTCTGGGTGACTATCATCTGCCAATATGTCTCAGAACTCTCTAAAATTCCCTTCACGTTACAAGATACATTAGATTTTGTGGGCATTCTAATGGTAATGCTCCCACTGAAATCCATGTATAATTCTAAACTTAAACTAAAAGTTTCCTAAAAGACAAGACATAAGCAGGAACAAAGTGATGAAATGGGGTTAAGTCCATGAGAGTTCAGAGACTAGTTAGAACTCTCAGCTCTAAATGTACATCCTCTTCCTTCCAGCCTCAAGGAAACTTTAACATCAAGATTTTCAGTGTTCATTCACAAACTATTTGTTACTAGCTCTTAATGAGATTAGCACAGAAACTGAGAGTATGTAGAAACTCATTATAGCAATTTGACATTGCTGTGATCTTATAGACTCAATTCTCATAGAATAGGTCCAGTATTGTCAAACATACTGTCTAGTCATGGACAGTATGACCATGTTTCATTTACAGTGGCTTAAAATATAAAGAAAAAAAAGAAGAAAACACTGGTACTTCTCCAAACATGGATTAAGAAGCATGGTTTTTTTATAGCCTGGGTTTCTCAGTCAAAGTTACTTTTTCCTAAAATGATGATGTTGAGAGAAACAGGTCATTCTCTACTACCCAGACTAATCCAAGTAATTCCCAGACTATCTGTAGGTGTTCAGATTTAGATTGTAAAGTGAAATAAGATAAACCTTATGAAAGAGAAAGTATCAAAAGTACTGTATTTCCATTCTATTTAGTATCACATACCTGTAAGAGACACAAAACAGCCATCATCACATCAAGAGTCAAAATGAAGGTCATGATAATGACTGTGTAAATAGAATTAATTTTCTTTCTTTCCTTTTTTCCTCATTCTTTTTTCTCCATCCCTGTAGAAACACATTTATTCCTGAATCTGCCCATTAATTTACAGAACAGGAAAGGCGGGAGACATAGTTGGGGGCTATCCCATATGACTCCTACTTAAATCTAATTAAGATATAACTAAATGATACACAAGAAATTCTGTCTCATTTCTCATATTTCTCACAAAGTACAGTGATGTGCAATAAAATGCACTCAAAATATGTTTTATGGAAGAAGAAATGAATAAAGAATTCACAAATAAAGTATCTAGATTTACATATATAGATATACCAGGCCATATATACATTGCTTTGGCCCATATTCTTAGATAGAAAGAAAATAAATCATTGAGTCCTGTATTAAATTACTGTAAATTTTAAGAAGATTGGGTAACCTTATCAACTCAAATGGAAATAAAAATTCCTAAGTATTCAGAGGTGAGAAATACATTCAAAGTACATAAATCAAGATTTTTGCCAATGGGAGTTTTGTAAATGAAATCGCTTCACCACCACACCCACCCCCTGCCCAGAATAATCAGTAGAGGATGAGACTTGGGTCAGTCTATACTGCCATTAGTATAAAATGTCACAAGTATTTTTATTATTTCATTATTACCTTTACTTCTGCTTCAGGTCAAATCATAATCCCAAAAACATTAAAAATTACAGATAGTGAAAATCTGAAAGAGTGTGGTTAGCTTAAACTATTAACTTGAATATTTGTGTCTCTCTAAATCTTCTATGTTAAAACTTAATTATCAGTATGATGGTATTTGAGATGGGCCCCTTGGGAAATGATTAGGTCAGGAGGGTAGAGCTTTCATGAATGGGATTAGAGCTCTCACGAAAGAGGGAAAGAGACCCATGAGCACTTCCTTGTTCCTTCTGCCATGTGAGGACAGCAATAAAACAGCTGTCTGTGAACTAAAAATTAGCTACTCACCATATCTTAATCTTGGATTTCCCAGTCTCCAGAACTGTGAAAAATAAATTTCTATTGTTTATTAGCTACCCTGTCTCTGGAATTTTATTAGAGCAGTCCAACTGATTAAAACAGCCAAAAACTTTCAACATCACATATTCAAGTACTTTACCAAATAGGTCCTTAGCATTTCTACAGATATAATATCTCCATTTATTTTGAGATGTTATTAATATTTACTGAGACAGTGAGTCATTAGATTTGTTGTAGAACAGTCTCAATTTTTAAGTCATATAAACAAAAGTCCATTAATTTTTTTCTAGCAAATACACAATTACTTTTAGCATTGTGTAGGAGAATAATAATGCCTTTCTGTTATGAAGCAACAGAGATCAGTGTTTTATTAATATGCATTTTAGTATGAAAGCTCAACAAAAGAATTAAAATAAATGTGCTTTAAATTTATTCTCCATTTTTGGAAAATATGACTTCTCGTGTGTGTGTGTACACACAAACACACATGAAAAAGTCACCTGTATAGATAGTTTTGCTCAAGTAAAATAACAATAATAAAATATAATGAATAACACAGTTCCAAGCCTAAGAATCTCCCAACGAGAAGGTATTTTAACATTTATTTTCTTTCAGACTTTTAAAAATGTGTTAGACACTTTTACCAAAATTATATCCATTCAAATTACCTGGTTGGGGGAGTAGGGGAACTGAGTGATAGAACTGACACTTATTGATCAGGTATTGTAAATTTTATTTTGTCCTTCCTTTATCCCTTCATGATAGGTCTTATAGATATGAGGAGAGAGAGGCAGAGGAAGATTAAAGTCACACAGCTGGCACAAGATGAGCTTGGATCTGAAGTCAGGTTTGACTCCAAATTTCATGGGTTCCCAGGCTTTGAGGACACATGATGTGTCACACCTGTCTGGTGCCTGTAGGCTGGAAAAGTGACAACCTTTAAATCGCCACCCTGCTCTATCTTCTCCTAATAATAAATGCAACTCAAACCATTACACAAACACACAACACTACCTACTGTGCTGTGATCACTTCCACTGTGTGGTAGTTAACTACCATACAATTTTGTAACCAGGCTTTAAAAGGACATATTATTTAACTGAATAGCCCTGAGCCCTTCAGAGTTGCTAAACTGATTTAAGAAGATTCTGAAAGATCTATCCAAACATGTCTTAAAGCACAAGAAAACAATGTAATTCAGCAACAGTATAATTCAGCAGTTGTTCACAGCAGGAGCTTTGCTAAAATAGTTCACAATTGGATACACTAGAATGCCTTTCCCATTCCCACAGTTGGTAAAGGACAACCAGTTCATTTGAGGATTGAAACACATTCAAACAGCACTACAAAATTAGACATAATTTTATCTCTCTTACTCTCACTCTTTCTCTCTCTTCTAGGTCTGAGGTTCTTTCTTGTCTTTCAATTCTATTGTTCAGTTAATCTGTGCACGCCAGAATATTCTAATTTAAATCTGAGCCTGGGACATGCTATATTTTGTTTCTAGCTGCAAAAGTGTGAATGCCATAAATAACATGTACTGTGCTTGTTCTCTGTTCCTAAACAGTCTGATAAGCTCATATTGAAACCATTTCAGCAATCACATTTGACAGCTCACTAGGATCCTGTTCAATCCAGTCTCCCAACTAGTCCATTATTCCTGCCCGTTTTCAGGCAGACAAGGAACTCAGACATCTGGCTCTAAATGAGAATAGCCCTGGCAGAACCCTGACCAAAAAGGTACACTCTGGAAAACAGGCTGTCAATCAATCAGTAGTCTTAAGATTCCTCTGCCCTGTCCAGCTGAAGGCCAGCTCAGCCCTGAGAGGAAGGAGAACCCTGTATGTAGGGGTCTCCTCAGTTCCATGTGCAGGGATTTATCTGCAAAGTTGCATTCCAGATCAAACCAGCATAACTCAAATCTACTACAGTAGCAGCATAGCATGTTCCTTCCCCTAATTAGCTCACTCAGCCATTAAACAGTAATCGAACACCAACTAGCTAACAAAGAAACCATGTACTGTAGAGAACTCAGTCAGACAGCTTTGATGGCAAATTCCTGAGTCCATTACACGAAGTCTGTAGAAAAGGAAATCCTGTAGGAAAGGGATAACATGTATCATCTCAGAATTACTGTGAAGATAAAATGAGATACTGCATTGTTTAAGATTATCCTTGATCTTATAGAAGATAAAATTTAAAAAAACAAAACAAAACCTACTTCCTGCCTTCTTCCCTTATCAGAATTATCGATTTTTTCTATTTAACTTAAATCATATAGTCTTGCTATTAAAATCAAGAACATATAGGGCATTAAGGAAGCACCATGGTTGTTTCCTTTTTATTTGTCAGTAAAATGTTTACTGAACTATAACATACGTACAAGAAAAAATATAAATCATACAGCTAGAGTATGCTGAATTTTTACAGTGATATATCTATGTAACCCAGATCAAGAAAAAATGTAACTTATGCTCCAGAAGCCCATATATGCCCAATTCCAGTCACTCCTCCCCTAACAATAACCTCTTTCCTGAATTCCAATACCATAGATTATTCTGCCTTTTGAATCAGGTAACATTTTAAGAATGTCAATAAATGCAGTTAAGAAATGAAAATAGAAGATTTTTTTACATTTTTAGTTAATGGGTTAGTCAAATGGTTACTAAATTATAAAAAATGAATACACTGACAGCAATGAAAAAAATAGTCATTGCTAAGACTAGTGGACTCTCATTTTTCTTATTCCCTCTAGTGTTCTAAACATTATAGAACAAGGCTGAAAAAAAATAACCATTTATGTGCTTCCTACCATTCTTGAAAACATGGCAGTGAAAATTCATGTAGTACACTCGCTGAAAGGTTGTACAGCAAAGGAAGACGAGACAGAAATGCTAGACTGTCTATTTCATTCAAATATTATACTATAAAATATATCATTGTCACTGACATAGCATTGTGTACTGATTTACCAAGAAACTGCTCATAAAGATGCACACCATCACTAGTCATTGGGGAAATGCAAAACCAAGCTCCAAGAACCTCAATGGTGCATAAGGTGTGGTAACATACATCTGAAGAAGTGCGAATCATATACAGTGTTGTAAACCAGTATTATTACCTCAATAATTTTTCTTTTTTTTTTTAAAGATTTATTTATTTGTGCATACAAGCACTGGGGTACAGGCCAGAGGTGTGGGGGGGTGAGAGGATTCACCACAGAGAGCAGGGAGCAG
>JAGFMF010011403.1:2106535-2118717 GCA_019455555.1 Galemys pyrenaicus
AGGAAGGAAGGAAGGAAGGAAGGAAGGAAGGAAGGAAGGAAGGAAGGAAGGAAGGAAGGAAGTCTCCTAATGGTAAAAATGGTAAGAAAACAACCAAGAAATTCAATGGAGAGGTCAGTGAAAAATATTTCAAATAGATCTAGTCTCATTGTCTTTAGCAATACATAAAGATTTGAAACCATTCTTTTTAAATCCTCATTTTTTATGCCAATAGATGTGGGACTTATTGTCAAGGAGCCTAAACTCTGGCTAGTGATGAAGGACCTGGAACACACCAATTCTAGAGAGACAAGAGGTTAAATTCAACAAAATCCAAAGAACCTAGCATGCCCTCTCAACCATGGCAGGAGGATAGGGTATCCAGGAGATCAGACACATGCAGCACTGGAGCACTAAGAAGTAAGGAATACCTAGAAAGATCCTTCCCTAAATTCCAGATCCTAAATGTCTTCAATCCTGCTAAGACTGCCTGCTCTGCTGTGCATGAGGAACTCTAAAACAAAGAAGTGTACTTCTTACAGAAGGAGAGTTCAAAAGTGGAGATGAACATTTAAAGCAGATGAATAAGAACAATAATAATAATAATAACAATAAGGACACAAAAACCAAAAATGAAAAAACAAGGACAAATTGGGGACACTTGGTGGGGAGGGGCGAGGAGGAGGGTTGAGAGCAGATGGAGCAGGTGGGACTGAGGTGATGGTGCACTGGTGATATGGTGATGGGGAATACATGGGGATTTCAATTGATGTCAAATATATATAAATAAAGGAAAAAATTTTAAAAAAATAAGGCAGATGAAGGGGTGTTTCTGCTGGGTTCAACAGATGACTCTACTCCTTTCCAATAGTATCAGCCCTAGAATCTACATTCCACCTTAGGAAGTCCCACCTTGGTGTAATCAACAAGAATCAACATTTGCTGAAATCTACCAAAATTATAAAATGTAAAAACATACCTTATTTTCTCTCAGAGAACTTTTTTTTTTCAAAATTTTACTGTTACTTTTACAATTTTTAAATCTTATTTTTAAAAGAATTTGTCAATTGATAAAGTATTTAAATATGTCAGAATGATCCATAAAACAAACTAAAGGTGTAAAACTCTGTATCATATAGCATTATGACAAATTTGAATGTTCTAGTTTGTATCAAAGAAAAAATATATTCAATATATCAAATGATGAATGGATAAAAGATCTTGCTCTACTGAAAGCTACCAATAAGACCTACCTAGCATTTGTAGGAGAGGAGCAAGAGTACAAATAGAGACCCATATATTATATGCCTCGAGGTTTCTGCTCATCCCACCCAATTCAAGATGGGCAACTTCTGCCCACAAGATGCTTCCAGTTGCTACTGCCAACAACTTTTCCTTTTAAGTTCCTCAAAGAACCAGAAGCTGAAATTTCAGGTTAAAAGAAGAATTCTTGAACTTTTTATAGTTCTGTCCCATACCAGAGTAGTGCTTGGAGAGCCACCTATTTTCTGACTTGCCCCTTCTCGTCCCATCTAAGCTCTATCTTAAATCATGAGGGACCCTGAACATACAACAGTTGTTCCTCAGTCACTCCTCCAACCCAGGATGTAACACTTTAGGTGATTAGATTAGGAGAAGGCCAGAGAAGACACTAGCAGAAAGCTCGAGAACATTAGGCTGGGAGTTTCTAGGGCCCCAAGTACCTACAGCAAGTTAGCACAAGGAGCAGACAGAGGCCATTCCCTTGAATCTATGGATTCCTTGTCTCATGGGAAAGGGGAAGATGAAGAAGGTCCAAAGTATAGTCTTTCAAAATTATTTTCCACAAACTGTAGACAGTGTCTGGGAGTCTTCTAGAAATGGAGAATCCCAGGCCCCAACCACTCCAAATGTAGTCAGTCAAAATCTCTAGGTAACTCCTGTGCACGTTCAAGTTCAAATATGGTTTCTAGCACAGGGGTCCCTTTTGTCTAAACTGAGGGGTTATGCTGTGTCTGCAGACTATGAATGTCATGAATATGCTCCTGAATCAACTTAAAAAGTAAGTGTCAGTTATTTCAGATGAAATAACATTCCATTCATGTGCATGACAAGTTCTTACTGAATTCCACTAAAACTCAGGCAAAAGATCTGAAATCACATGAGATTAATCTATATTTCTAGGTTCAAACTGTGCCACAGAGTTTTTAAAAATTCTAACAGAATCCCAGAAATTTTATTAAATCTGTCAGGGCATAATATCATCAGTAAATAAGTCAGACACCAAGAAAAACCTGGCTCTATAATTAAGAGCAGGAATCCACAATCTAATTATTATATTTTCAATTAAAGCTGAGCTCTCAGTATGTTTTTCCACTGTTTCTTGAATTAACAGAGACCTGTGAGCATGTTCAGCACAGGGATATGTTAATTAGAAAGAGAATTTTCCTTTAAAAAGCTCAACCCACAATACCTGATAATTAAGTATGTTATAACAATTCACTGACCTTTAAAGACCCTTTCATAGTATTAGCTGCCCTCAGGGATTCACAGAAGGCCACATCACAATTTCTTCCACTTGTCACTTTTGCTGCTGCTTTTGCAGACTGTCACATTTACAAGTCTTCAAGAAATAGTTGGGGAGCCAAGTGACACTGGAATTGCTAGCACTCCCTTTTTTCAATAGTGTCTTTCTATCCTTAGGGACACTTTAATTTCAGCCAGAGTATTTCTTGGTTGAGGAGTTTAGCAGTTCAGTTCTTCACAACCCACGGTGCAGAATCATGTCTTCAGAACCTGAATTTCCCTGGTATTCTCTTCACCTAGTGGTCAGTAGAGTAAAAACATGAAAGAAGTCTGGAAGTGATAGCATTGGAGGAGGTCTTCATGACTTTAGACACTCTGATGCTTGATGAGACATGACGATGCTTGACTTCAACATGCTGTTGTTTGTGCTATTATTACTAGGTGAGCAATGAATACTGTGAGACTCTATTGAGAAAAATTTCTTATAGAAATACAGATGAGACAATAAAATAGAAGTAAGAGAAGGAGCAAGATCAGTACTAGAAGTGGAAATGATCCAAATGAAGTTGCATACTACAGCGATATAGTGTGCTAAGCCCATTCCAAACATGCACATTTTCCATTAATCGTCACAACCTTTTACAGTATATGTTATCTCAAGTTACGGATGGAAAATTAAGGCGAAGCTTGTTTATATGTATCCGTACAGCTAAGTCATATAGTCATACAGCACACTAGCTATATGAGGTGACTCAATATCTGGTCAAAGTTCTGTAGCAAAATCATTAAAGATTCTGGTAGTCCCAAATAGATCCCCATATGCTGAAAATGTCATCATTTCCCAAAACTATCTGCTGTCTCCTATTTCTACTTCTGTATCCTAGTTAAGTTCCCCTGTCTGGCCAAATCTGTTCACCATTAGCTTCTATAAATTCTCCATTTTCTACTTTTCAATTCCACTGCCACCATTCTGGCCTGGGCCAAGTCACTTCTCTTATCTTGTTCCTGCAACAGTACCCTAGTTAATCTTTCTCTACTCAATAACTCACTTCTGTGTTATAGTCTTTTATCCAGGTGCCAGAATGAGTTTTCCCAAGGTCAGGATAGGGCCCTTTCTCAAAAATCACTCAACTTCCTAAAAATCACAGTCTTGAAACTTACCTTCTTTCTTGTCTTGCCTCCCACATCAGTCTTTTCTCACTTGACTAAACAATGGTCTTCCAGTTGTATCCAAACACAAGCCCATAACTTTAACCACAGCTATTTCCACCCACAGGGTTGGAATGACCATTCTTTTTTTCTTCACCAATCAAAACCTAATCTTTCCTTCAAGGTTCCTCCTGATACCTGCCCAGATCCCTCTGTCAAAATGAGTCTTTCTTTTTTAGGCGCTTCCATACCTTCTAATGTACCTTTGAGCTGAACTTGTTTTATTCTATAGGTTTTACTTCGTCTGACATGCTTGCTAGATGGAGGTATTCAAGACCATCTTTATCACCACAGTACCTACAATGCTTTTCAAAGGGAATAATCATCAGAAAGGAACCTCAAGTGAGAATTTTCCTTTAAAGTTAAAGGCTTTGTTCTTCCTCTCATCTACATGAATTCTACAATTGACTGCATTTCATATTTATTTATTTGTTTGTTTGTTTATTATTTATTTTTCCTGGCAAAAAAGCTAGAAGTCTAATCTCTTTTATTCCTCAGGCTTTACCCTATTCTAATTTCTGTCTTCTCCAGCCTTCATTTTTTACATACTCCTTGTATTTTACAAATTTATGATTCCTTTAATTTACCTTGACTTCTGTGGAACAAGACACAATATAAATAAATAGATGTACATATAAAGAGTGGATTTTTGAGATGTGACTGACAATTTGAATTGAAAATACCTACTGGGAAATAAGTGGAGAACTCAGTCCAAACTTGTTACAGTTTCTATCATTAACCAGCCAAAAGGGAAGGCTATAGGACTGGAAAAAGATCACAGCCCTGAGATGCAAAAGGTACTAGAGTAGAAAATTGGGAGGTGGGGGCAGATATTCCAAAGACCTGCAGCCTGTGCAGTGAAGCCTAAATACTAAATAGCACCTTAGAAGCAGAGAAATACCTCAGAATGTTTTACTTACTGTAACTGACTTCACACATTCATTCCCAACACAGTAATGATTGTTGGTTGATCATGGTGCAGGAGTTGCAGAGAAGCTACTGGTGACATACCAAGAGGAACTGCACAAAAGCCAGTATTTGGAGGAACAAAATCCCTCTCAGCACCTTTCATTTGAGTATACTTCTGACCTCAAGAGGAAATGAAAACCAGTGGAAGGGGCTAGAAAAACAAGGGACAGACTGCAATAGATTTTAGCTCATATCAAGAGTTACTGCTCCACTGTAGCAATGACAGAATGGCAGACTGCCATTAGGGGTGTCCATGCTGTACCCCGCTTCCCTGTAACTTGATAGCGAGGTGACTTTAAGAAAATCATCCACCTCCTCCAAGTCTTAGTTTTTCCATTCTAAAATGGACATAGTTATCTCTACCTACTTATTGGATACTGTAAAGATCAAAAGAAATGCCAAGTGAATTTGCTTCACAAGTTAGAGAGAAGAATATTATTTTATGTTAACAAAGATTAAGCATTGCAGCATGGGAGCACAGATCAGAACTCTAAAACTACCTGGTCTTGATTTAAATTCTAATTCTGTCACTTCTGAGCTTTGTGGCTTTGGACAAGTTACTGAGTATCAGTATCTTCATTGTAGTATATAAGAATATCTATGTGACAGAGCTATCATGAGGATGCCATGAGTTAATTTTTCATCTAAAGAAGTACTGGCATAAAATAAGTGTTAGACATGTGTTTCATCAATGTATTAATTATCCCACAAGTCAGGCACTATGAGTGCCACAGAGGGGACACACACACACACACACACACACACAGAGAGAGAATAATATTGAATCCTGTCAGACATTTCATAGGTCCAGGCATTGCTTTAATCTATTACCCAAGTACTAGGAGATAAACCATAAACTTTTCAGGAACAGAAAAAAAAAAAAAAAAAAAAGACTACAATCTTAATAAGGAACTCAGAGCTGGAATTCTCCTGAATTTCAAACTTCAGGTTTTTATCCTACCCTAGTGGTCACTTAATTAATTTACAGTACCTCTCCACTGTTGCTGCGATTCATTTATGCTCATGAAATGTTCAAGCAATTTTGTAAAACACCATTTATTTAATGAATTATTACTACAACAGCTGTGGAAAAAATTCACTTTGGTATTCAGAACTTTTAAACATTTATTTATATATATTTTACATCACTGTTCATTTTTTCACAATACTTACTTTCTTTTCTCATGTGTAGTCCCCAGAGAATTTCCACCACCAGTTCACCTGTGCACCATTACCACAGTCACTTGTGCTCAGAAATATTTTATACACACCTTTCAGGGAATCCAGGAAAGACATTAGTTCACTGGATGAAAGTTTTAGAAGATCTCCTGTCCATCTCTGTGTGAGCTCAATAGCTTTTTTGTTTGTGTTTTTGTGTTTGTTTTACGTGGAACATAAATGAAGGAGAACATCTTTTCCCTCTTCCTGTTCACATGGTTTAAAGTAACCTGGTATGAAGGAGTGATGCCCAAGTAAATTTCATCACTCTTGGGTAATTAATTTTGTAATTAATCAAGGGTTTTATTTAAGAATTATTAGCACCAGCCATATTCAAGTTCTGACATTCCTAAAAACAGTATCCCTTGATTGACTATTTCTTTTAAGTGAATCAGAAAAGTTGTCCAAATCGTTACCAAGCTCCAAAAATCCTCTGTTGACACAGAGGGAACCCTCTAATTACATGAGCCACTGTAGTTTTACAACTGAATTAACTGTTAACTAAATTGGAAAAATTGTCATCTAGATGATAAAGGCCATTCTGGAACTCAATGCCAAAGCACTCCCAACTTGTACCTTTCAGAGTAATGACCGCTTGTAAAGAGATTGACATCTGAGAGATTAAAAGTGAAATCCAATACACTTTCCCAGGTCTCAATAGGCTGCTTTATCCTGATTAAAAAGAATTTCCTAGGCATGTCCTCTAATGGTTTTTATCCTAGGAGTGGGCATAAGAATCATTCTGTAAACCACCACACTAACATGCCATAAATGATTGCTCCTTTGGTTTATGAAATTGTTTGTCCATATTTATTCAACTCTACTATCCTTTACTTTATTCTTTTTCTTCAAAGTTTGTATTTGTACAGCTTCATTAATCCTGAGTTCTTAAAGGCACAGAGCCACTATTTTTATGTATTAAATATTATACATACAAGCACTCCTGTCTGTAGAGACATCAGAAAGATGACATACTAGGCTCTCTCATTAGTCTGATCATCTGCTCTCCTACCCCTTGGTCCCCCACATCCAAAGCAGCCTAAGTCTCACAAATATTGTGCCTGATAACCTCATTGTCTTTTCTCACTATGAGCCACTGGGTGAAGGTGGAGAGTTTGCCACAATGTTAGAAGCTACCACTCTCTTACAAACTCCAGTGGGGGTGAAAGAAGGCAAAAAGAAAACCAATGTAACAAGTTTGGGTACCAGACCTTACATGTATCCTTCATTTCTTCATTTGGAAGAATTTTAAAGAAACATTTAAAGAACGCTTTTCATACATATGATTTCCACACTCTAACCTGCTTGCTATAGAATTAAATAAGGCACCCAGCTATCCTTTGGCTACTCAGGAGATTCAGCATATTCATTCATAAGGTATTTCTACATACATTAAAAATGGGTCTGAGGGCCAAAAATTCGAGGACTTGGTTGGAAATAAACTGAGTCACCAAAGGGCAAAACAGAGATACTATCAGACACTTCGTTATCCAAGCACCTGCCTTCTCTTCTTCCAACAATGTAATATCCTGAGTTATGACTGCAAGGAAGCTCACACTCCATTTAAGCAGTTCTTTTCCCACAGCTCTGTAGTCTACAGCATATACAAACCAATAGAATCAAGGATAGTAGTGCTGAAATGGAGCTTACAGACTGTCTGGTTTAACTCTCAACTTTCTAGACAAAGATTAAGACAGAATAAATGAAATGACTTGTTCAAGGTCATACCACCAGGTAGTATACCAGAGCCTGAACTAGAGTTCAATCCTGGTTTCTCAGTCCAAGTGTTCTTTCCCACTGAGGCATTTATTTTCTTTTAAAATCAGTCCACAGTTTCTGTTGGTGGTCATAGAAACATCCGTGAGAAGTTGATTTTTCAAAGTCAGTGGGCAAATCAAAACATAAGGGCCAGTCCATCTCACACTGGGAAGACCTTAGTGTTAAGAGGTAAGATAAGGACAGGCAGCCCTGCTTCAAAAGATTCCAAGTAGCCAGTAACTGAGACCTCCTGTTTAATGAAACAATGTACTGCAAAGTCCTCTATATTGCCCAGGTACCTAACTGACCAAATATTTGCCCATTAACATCTTTATTTCTGGATGAATAGTCATTTTATTTTTTATTGAAGTAATATTGCATTATCATATAAGATTTCAGTGTTCATCATCAAGAATCAGTATGTATATGTACTTTATTAAATTCACTGTTAAATGTCCAAATTTTAGATAATCATTTTCATGATGGAGATTAATGAGAACATGTTAGTCATAGTATTAAGTCTTCAGTGAGTTCAAAACTTCAAAGCAAGACAATTGTCTTTTAAACAATATCTTTAAATTTAACCTTGCTTTGTCAAGGTTTAAAACAAAAACTCTGCTACTCTGAATATATTGTGTCCTAAACTCCAATGATTTTCTGTCAAAAATCACATGTTCATTGTTTGAAAATGGTTAGATTTGCATGTAAGTCACCAGTCTTCTTCAATAACAAAGCATTTATTAGAACATGCTACATTTGAAATAACCTTTGAGGACTGTATATCACAAAATAATGGACATATGAAAACAATAAAATTAAATAAGAGGTCATTTCCTAAAATTTTTAATGCTAGCAATGAAGAAAAACAGATTCAACAAACAAGTATAAGAAATATACTGAGAACCTTATTCTGAACAATCGTATTCTCAACATCTCAGAGAACTATTAAGATTAATAACAAGAGTACTTGGCGCAGAACTAAGTGGGTGATGATTATAAAAGATAGAAGGAAGGGCATCACTAGGAGATAAAAAGAAGCGAGGGAATAGCCAGTAACTGAGACCTCCTGTTTAATGAAACAATGTGCTGCAAAACAGTATGCAGTAGATGTACTATGTTTATCACTGGTCAGTGCTGCCAACTGGGTGGGGCTGGGGGGAGCAGTTGGGCTGTTAGAAACCACAATACCAGTGGGTTCTCAGTATCATGCAGAAAAGGATTTAACTAAGTGCCAGAATAAAGACAGCAACCAAGTTTATTAGGAAGCAACAGGACAGAACACCACAACAGGCAGTAGGCAGTCTCAGGAAGTGGGAGACTGTACAGAGCAGTAAAGCACTAGAGTTTTTCAGGTTTTGTCCTTTCTAAGTGGGAGGGGTCCCTCTTAACTATGAATACCTTGCTCCCATTATTCCTTCCAATTCCAGAACTAATTTAAACTCCTCCTCCTTCCCTCTTTTTGAGTGTAGGAGGGAATGGAAGTGTATTTAAAATACTCTCCCCAGCCTCCCAAGACTTCCCAGACCTTATCTTTTCCTTGAAACACAGTGATAGACCAAGCTAGACTGTCAGATCGCAGAAATGCAGCTGTACTCATCTGGGAAAATGTGTGAAAGCCCTTTTCTATCCCTAAGAGGGCCACTGTTCTTCAGATAAAAGGTCATTAGGCCAACAGCATCTACTCTACTTGGAAATTTTTTAGAACTTTCTAGAAAAGCAAAATAAACCACCATTCCAGACCTAATGAATCTGAAAGATTGCTTTCTCAAGATCCCCCAGGTAATGCTGATGCATGTTAAAGTTTGAGCAGTTATGTGGTATTAATGACAAGAAGGAGTTCACTACACAGAATATTTGCATATCAGAGAGAGATCTGGTCATATCTTACTAGTGACTGTACTTTAAAGCGCTGATTCACAAACTTTGCATTGGAATCCAAGAGAAGCTTTAAAAGACCCTGGTGATGTAGCTTCATGCCCAATAATTCTGATTTAATTGACAATACAACATGGTCAAGTCATGAGTATTTCTTGAAGATCCCTGATTCTAATAGGTAACATTTTAGAAACCAATGTTTGAAAAGAGTTTCAACTGTATTTGTCCTCTGTTAAAAAAATACTTATCCTAGACTATATTTTCATGGGTCTGTGCTCCATAACATAGATATCATTGGGAAACACAGACCAGTTGGAGTCTGTCTACTATAAGTCAATAATTCTAAGCTGAGGGCAATTTTGACCCCCAAGAAATGTATGGCATTGTCTAAAGAATTTTTGGCTGTCAACACAGGGTAGGGAGAGTTTGTAACTGATATCTAGTAAGAAGAGGACAGGTAGACTGCTAAATGTTTTTGCAGTGTACAAGACAACTGCAGTGCCAACAGGCATAGAGCAGGTTCTCAATGATTGCAGCAGACAGGTAAAGGAGGAGTCCTGAAGCCCTTGGTAGCTTTTTTAGGGTTTTATTGCTTTTTATATCAGAGGTGACCAGGTACACAGCAGGCAGGCAGGAGGGCTGGGGGGCCAGGAGGCCTCCTAGTCCCCGGTAAATCTCGGAATACTCTCTGCTCTCTTCTCTTTTCCTCTTACTCTCTCTTTTCTTTCTGCTCTCTTGGCATCCTTGTGACCCCGCTCTTATACACAGTGTCTCAGTTCAAGTGCACCCACTTGCACATGCCCACACCCTAGTTGAGGTGCTTGCCATTAGGCATGCATGCAGGACCACAGGTGTCCATCACCGACACCAATGGCAGGAGGGCAGAAAAGCCTGATCACTCTCATTTACCCTACAATAACCAACATACAACATAGTCTTATCTGGCCCAAAATGTCATTAGTGCTGCTTTTAAGAAACCCTGCTACAAACTAATGAACTGTACTTCTGCATTCCTGTTAGTTTTTATACCTTATACTCAACGGAAGAGACTGGATCCACATATGCACAATCACTATGGCTTACTGAAGCCTTATCAGAGTTCCCTTCCTTGTGAGTATCTGGAGAAGGTTACTGGGTACCTGCTCAGTTATTAATAAAATGGTGCTTTGCTTGCTATCTGAGAAAAGTTATATATCTATATAATTGTAGTGCCAGAAAGGCACGGAGCAGGTTCTCCATGATCCAAGCAGACAGGTCAAGGAGGAGTCCTGGAGCCCTCATGGCTTTTTCAGGCTTTTATTGATATTTACATCAGAGTTGACCGGGTGCACGGCAGGCAAAGGGGCCATGGGACCAGTAGGCTGGCAGGCCTCCTACCCCCCTATGAATCTCACTCTATATGGGCTCTCTAGTCTGCTTTCTCTGCTTCTACTTCTTTCTTCTCTTCTCCTCTGCTGGCATCCTCATGATGCTGTCCTTTAACACTCCGTGTCTCAGGTAGGTGTACCCACTTGCACATGTTCATACCCTACTTGAGGTGCCCTCCATTAAGTATGCGTGCAAGACCGCAGGTGCCCATCATCAACACCAATGGCAGAAGGGCATAACAGCCTGATCACTTTTCACTGAGCCTACAATAATAATATAACATAACATAACATAACATAACATAACATAACATAACATAACATAACATAACATAACATAACATAACATAACATAATATATATACACACATATCCCTTGGTTCCTTTCCTCTGGAGTTCCTACCAACAGAGTATATGAATACACGAATATACACACACGCACACACACATACATACGCTTTGTGGATCAGGAAACCTAGAGGGAAGGAAGGAATAGAGGAAGGACTTGGGAACATAAAACTCATGTCTTAGAATTCCCATGACCATCCTTCATTCTTCAATTACAACTATCCAAGTTTTAAAAGTTATCCAGCCTAGTAGTAGACAGGACAGAGAAGTGAAAAGGCAACAGGTTCAAAAAAGAAACCCCACTGAATGGGAAAAAATCTTTGTGCTCCACACAACAGACAAGGGTCTAATCACAAAGATTTACAAAGAACTCATAAGACTCAAGAAAAGTAAAGTAAAAAACCCAATCAAAAAATGGGCAGAAGAACTTAAAAGACACTTCTCCAAAGAGGACATACACATGGCCAACAGGCACATGAGAAAATGCTCAACATCCCTCTTAGTCAGGGAAATGCAAATCAAGACCACAATGAGGTACCACCTCACACTGGTAAGAATGGCATACATCAAAAAAGCCAACAACAAATGCTGGCGAGGATGTGGAGAAAAAGGAATCCTAGTACACTGCTGGTGGGAATGCAAGCTAATCCAACCATTATGGAAGACTGTATGGAGGTTCTTCAGTCTACTAGAAATGGAACTACCATATGATCCAGCAATCCCACTCCTAGGAATCTATCCAAAGGACACAAAAACACTGATTCAAAAGAGCACCTGTACTCCTATGTTTATTGCAGCACTATTTGTAATTGGTAAGACCTGGAAACAACCCAAATGCCCAAAAGTAGAGGACTAGATCAAGAAGATGTGGTACATATACACAATGGAATATTATTCAGCAATCAAAAATGAGAAACTAGGGACATTTATAGAAACATGGGTGGAACTAGAAGG
>JAGFMF010011403.1:2118767-2183345 GCA_019455555.1 Galemys pyrenaicus
AGAAAAATATCGGATGGCTTCACTATTAGGAGGAATATGAAAGAACAACAGCAACAACAAAGAATAAGCTCAAGGAAATGGGCAATTATAACCAAAAGCGAACAAAAAACTCAACAAGATCAAAAAGCCAAGATAAACCAAAGGGACCATGGCGGGAGGGGAAGGAGGGAAGGGCAAAGATGGGGATGAGGGCAGAAAGTGCACAAGGGACTGAGGTGATGGTGCATGGGTGGAATGGTAGTGGGTACTCCCTGGGGAATAAAAATGATGTCAAACATAATTAATATTAAAAAAAAAATAATAAAAGGCAACAGGTTCAAATGTCAGCCAAATATAGGCTAAACCTAGGCTATCTGTATTCCAAGCAGCTGCTGGGAGCCACAGCTGATTAGCCAGGGAATATATAAGACATACCTGATGCTGAGAAGAAACTGTTAAAGATTCTAACACTCACTCTTCTACTTTATTTTGCCTAAAAAAAAAAACATGAGTAGAGCACATAAAACAGACAAAGCCACTACTGTCTGCTTTACCCTAAATCTTCAATATCTACCATTTCAAAGATTTCCACACTGATTCAAAGCAATTTATGTCGGCCCAGGTGTTTAAAGTTCCAGGTTGAAACATTTGGTTAATTAACAGCATGCTGCAAACACTCAAAATCACTTCAGCTGCCACTAGAACAGAACAAAACTCCCCAAAACAAAAACTGTGGGGAAATACAAACAAATGGCAGTATTCTGTGAAAAACAATATATGACTTTGGCAACAATAAAAGCAGCAAGAGCTTTCTTGAATTAATACTGTGTTTCTGAGAAACACTTCTTAAAAAAAATTGTATTGAGTTTGAGTAAAGACTTGAAAGTACACATATTTATAAGGATAATGCAACTATGTGCCAGGATGCCAAATCATTAGCACATTCTCAAAAAGAAAAAAGGTGCAGTGAAAAAGCAGTGCAAACCCTGAGAGTGGCAATTTTAGAAATATCAGAAAGAATGGTCATTCTTCTGAGAACCAAAAACAATATCCCCCCACCCCCACCCCAGTTTTGGTGCTACAATACTCTCAGCTTGGGGCTCCTTGCACTTTGAGCTCTTGAATCCCTCCTCTATCGCCCCACTCAAGTCCTCAGTTTCATTCCTGCATTTTAATTCTTCTAAATACACATTTGTGCCTTTGTCTCCAAAAGTTTCAGTAAAATTCACTTCTTTGGAAAGAGGCCTGAGGTGGTTCTGTCAGAATTATTATTTTTTTAAGTTTGAACTGTAGAGTGTTGAGAAAGAAATGTAGTTTTCTTAATTTTAAGGCTAGGACCAGAGGTACATTAAGTTTTTAATGTATTTTCCTCTCTTCCAAGGTGGAAGGAGGTGGAGAGAAGCTTTGGTTTGTGTCTTGTGTTCAGGTGCAGTGGGTCTGACAGGCTGATGGCTCCACCAGAGTCTGCAGGAAGGGCAGTGAGGTGCTATCACATTAGATCCTAAAGAAAGAGGTCAGGCCTCTAAGTTCAGTCCCAAACGATGGTTCAGTTATTGGGATGACTGGGAAGCATGATTTTATGTACCCTATTTTGTCTGTTACTTGATTGTTTTCAGGAAAACCTTTTCACCTTCCAAGTCCCAGCAGCCATGGACATATGAATAAAAGTCCAAAAAAATAAACAGAAAGATCTGCTTTCCCACTATGGTTGAGCTAATGGGAAGTGAAACAGAATCTATTTAGGAGAATGTAACTGAGTAACATAGAGAAGAGAATCATTTAAGACAAGAACAAGATGTAGTTTCAATTCATTTGTGATTCTACAAACACAATGCAAATGTGATGAGTTGGGGGCTCAAAGAGGTTTTCTCCTTGTCCAAACTTTAGACAAGGACCTCATTCTTGGCCTCCATCTTTGATTTGTCTAGTCTAGTTGTAGCAATAAACATACTAGGTCAGTTTGTTACTGGGCTGCAGTCAGCAGGAGGAATGGTCTCTGGCTCCCCTGCAAGTTAGTGTGGCAGTCCTTCCTCAAAAACCTTTTATGTAACAGTGTGCTGCAAGGATCGTGGAATGGACCAATCAGGTGTGAGCCTTGGGTTGACTGACATCAGGACTCCACCTATCAGCACAAGTTAGTGATAGCAGGGCCCATCTTGTAAATTACACTTTCTGAATTCTGGAACAGGCCAAAATGGACCAATCAGATGCAGGCAAAATGGACCAATCAGACTGTGGGGGGGTGGCACCTTGAAAAGTGAATATAAGGTCTGGTCAAAGGGAGCTTAGGAAGTTCGCTGGGAGACATTTTGGAGAAAGAGCTGACGGGGATTCGGAGCAACCTGGAGGAGCAGACACAGAAGCAGCAGCCCAGAGAAAGAAGAGCTCCTGCAGAGGAAGAGGAGAAAACGGTTCCAGCCTTCAAAGGAAGGAGGGAAGCCTCCAGCCGCCGCCCTCTGAGGTGAGAGAGAGAGAGAGACTGGGACTCGGTCTTGGCTGTGACACTGACTGGAAGGAGCACTGTAGGGTAAAGGTTGATCAGGTATTTCCACCCTCCCACCACTGATGATGGACACCTGAGGTGCTGTGAGCACTCCAGGGTGGGCATGTGCAAGTGGGCGCACCTGTGTTGGACACGGGCATAAATGGCTGGCGTCATGAGGATGACAGAACTGCGAGGATCAACAGACAGAACTGCGAGGACCAACAGACAGAACTGCGAGGACCAACAGACAGGACCGACCGATGAAGGAGCAGCAGCAGAGAGAGAAGAAGCAGCCAAGAGTGTGAGATGCGCTGGGGCCTGGGAGGCTGGCAGCCCTCCCAGCCCCCCAGCACCCATGCCTGCCGTGTACCTGGCCACCTCTACTAAATAAAGTATGATAAGCCACCGAGGGCTCCAAGACTCTCCTTTCCTGACCCGTCTGCCCAGAACCATCCCAAACCTTGCTCCAGTGCTGCCACCTTTCCTGCCGCTACAAGCACCAAAGGCCCCGGGCCTGGTGTCTCAAAGAGCTGTTTGTTGGTGGTATAAACCATCAATTCACAAGAGCTGCAACACTGGGTGTTCACTGGAACACCGCCTCTGCAGGCCCGCAGTGGCCATTGCTACTGGACAGTGCTGCCTAGAACTGGTGACCAGAGACTGCCAACGCTGATGCTGTCTGGATGAAGCAGCCAGCCTCTTGTAGATACGTAAGTGCTCTCATTTCCCCCTGTTTGTAAATAAACTCCATGACTGTTGTTCCTGTAGCCTGAGGTCCCTTGCAATTGTGCATGCAACTGAGAACCCACAGACACTGACCTGTATCGGGCACTGTCCTCTGATAGGCTATAGCCCCTGTTGCTATAGCCCTGGATTCTGGTTTGTGGCCTTTTGGCCTTTAGGGGCTTTTTGGGGCCTCTGACCCCTGTCTCAGTCAGAGCAGCCTCATCCCCTGTCCCCCTGTTTCAAGTTTAGTAAGATTCCCTCACCCTTAACATACCCTCTCAGTAATTTCTGATCCACTGACCCCCATCATCCTGCTCCTTGGTTACAAATTCCCATGGGTCCTTATATTTGGAATTGAGAGAAGTTCTAGAATGGAGTCTGTTTTCTTCTAATGCAGTCATTACTGAATAAAATCCATCTTCACTGTTTTAAGTAGTGTATAGTTCTGTTTCTCTCTGATAGGGCTCCCAAGTGTAGCATTTGCAGGAACAGCACAGCTGGCCTGTACTCACAGCCAGCTGGTGTCAAGACGTAAGAAAGCTGCACACTATGTATTGTCAAGCTCACAGGTAAATGCCAAGAGGCAAAGTAAACACAAACACCAGTAGGGGCCAGCACAGAAAAGGAAACTAGAAGTCACCCTTTAACTTCCCAGAGAAGCTGGGAGAGCTCCCTAGGATGTCTGGGGGAAAAAAGAGGTGAAAACTTGATGTATTCAGGAGAACTGAGCATCTGTAACAAAGTTTTGAAACAGTGTGTGGCTCCTAACTCTACATACAAAATCTCCTACTCTCCATTTCCTGCTGCCAAGTTCTATAAAAGAGAAATGAAGTTTTTATGTATATGGTTATATGGATCTGTCAAAAGACTGAGCAATCTCTGTCCATTTCCTCTAGGAAATAGTATAGTCCTTCTGATCTATGGTCTCACTATTCTTTCCTCTGCCCCTACTACCAAATGTCTGATACAATACCAGGTTTTCAATTAAGTTCTTGCAGACAGAACAGATACAATTGGATCACTTCATCCATGTGTGGAAAGAGCCTTTTGCTGGCTAGCCCATGAACTGGTTGCATTTGGATCAGGTATGCATCTGCAACACAGCCAAGGATGTTTTAATAGTATAACAGAATGTGGTGGTTCAGAAGGTCAGTAGTTATCCTCAGAGAGAGAATGTGGGCACGAGTGACACAATGATTGCTCACGATGAGTTAGAGACATTAGCAAGTTTTCTCATGATTTTTTTTAAAAGAACAACCCCCACCCCCACCAAGAAATAGTTCTATTAGAACAAATATAGAATATTTATAATTATTTGATGTCTTTGGACAGGTCCATTCCTAAGTTATTCCAGACAGTGTCTTAAAATTCTCCCTGGATAAGAGCAACTAGACCACAAAATGCCATGGGTAAGGCAAAAGTTTGACCAAGCCTAAAATATGGGTAAATATAAATTCGGAAGTAAAGAGTAAACTAAGCCTGAGGTCAGATCTAGGGGCAGAAAAAGAGAACAAAAAGGAGTTGGACCTATTCTTGGCATAGGATTAGGGCAAGGAGTAATTCAATTGAGGTTATAGCTGTGGCTAGTCCTTAGATTTCCTACAGATGTTCTAGTTCCAAGTGCTGGCCATTTCTAAACTCAATTTTGTGTTTCCAAGGGACCATTTTGCCATTATTACCACCTGCTTCCTTTTAACAAACCCTATTACTTGAAGAAGTCAATTTGCAAATGAAATAATCTGACATGTTCACGGGTTTTGTAAATTTACAGTAACTAAAGCATTTTTTACTTTTCTCTTTTGAACCAATCTGAAGGGGGGAAAAAGGAGGTTTGGGTCCCAACAGCTAAGGCCTGGAAAAAATCAGTCAAAAGACTTAAAGTAAAATTAAACATAACCTTAGAATCATAGCCTAGATATTATGAGTCCTTGCAACAGAGATCACTATTATTCCATCCCTGTCAGAAATCTTTGAGTAATTGTGGAAAATGGAAGATGTGCCAAAAATTGGGGGGCTGGTAAATGTCACTCGTGTTTTTAAATTGAAGAAGAAAGTAATTCTAAAATTGTATAGAGGTCACCTTGGGTGAACATAGGGAAAAATCAGAAATGCTTTTTAAGAGAATTGTTTGGAAGAAGTCAGAAAAAGAAATTATAATCACTAGGAAGCAACAACGATTTTGCTCAAAATTAGTCATATATGCCTAAGCTCCCATTTTTCCCTTTACAGTAAAACACAGATGTCAACAATGCATTTTACCAGTTCTCATGATATCCTTATAAGCTACAAGGAGGATATGTAAAATGTGTTATAAACCACTTTTAAAATTGACATAAAAATTGTCTAACAGCTTGCCACAAAACTATTTTGGCCTGTCCTGCTTAACGTTTTCATACAAATTTGGAAGAAAATAGTAAAGTTATCATTATCAAATCTTTAGAGGTCACAACAATAAGAAAGGTAAATACATCAAATAGCACAGTATGGATTTAAAGGCAGTGTTGATAGGTATGAGAGATGAGTTAAGTCCAGTGTGATAAAACACTATCTATTTGGGTCCAAATAAGCAGCTAATACATGGACGCTGGGAGATACTGGGAGGTTTAATCAGCAGCATATAAAAATACTATGGTTTCATCAACAGAAAGCTAAACATGATTCAGAGATGGGACAAATCCATTAATAAAGCTGGTAAGATAAATTGCATTCAATGTACATAAGGTTTCTGAGATTAGAGAGCTAATAAACCCTTTACATTCTGGACCATACTTGGACATTCCCCCCTGTTCCAATAATGCATTTTTCCTCATGAATATACATTCACTGGAATACATTTAGAGGATAACCACCAGGATAGTGCAGAAATTCTAAACTGCATCATATGATGAATGGTTGAATACACTGGGGTTACTCATTGGGTGAGTATAGGTGGTGGGGGAGGGTGATGGCAATTTTTCTGAAATAAGTGAAAGGTGGTCATAGGTAAGAGAGGCAATGTCCAAGTAACAAAATTAGGGGTGAACACTATAGAGGATATAGTCTAACTTGTATATATATAATAGGCTGGCTTCACAGGTGTTCAAAGGCCCAACAACTATAATAGTAAATCTATATAGGAGTGTCAACTTAAAAATGGGTAGTTGGATTAGGTAATCCTTTAATATCCTTTTAAATCTTAAGAAAGCAGTTGAACATCCACATCTAACTTTTGATTTCCCAAAACCTTAACTATTAACAGCCTACTGTTGACAGAAGTCTTACTGATAATGTGTGTTTAAGTTTCTCTCAACCTCAAATGGTGCCATGCATTTGAGGTCTTATTTGTGTGCATAAGTTTTAATTATTTTTGACTATTTATAATAGATTTGTGTGTATTTTATGTTAGTAAACGATAATATAGACTACTATCTATAGAATTTTATTATACCTGGGGGCCTTCCTGGTGGCACAAGGGATTAAGTCTCAGCACTTTAGGAAGCTATCCGCAGCCACTGCAGCATGAGTTCTATACTTGGTCAGGGAGCTAACTCATAGCACAGCAGACCTCTCCTGTCTCACCTGCTGCTCCTCTCAGCAGTATATTCAGTCAATCTGCCTTTTCTGTTCCCTATTCTGTCTCTGGTGAATCCTCTCAGCTCCCCAACCTCTGGCCTATAGCCCAGTTCTTATATGCATAAATAAATAATTTTTTTTAAAGAATCTTATTATACCTAACTTTTCTTAATTTTTCATTACTTCTAGACTCCATCATTGTCTGCAAGTTTTTCTAATTGTTGCAAATCTCCAACACTGTTTACAAAATATTTACTGAAATAAATCCACATAAGTGAACCCCACAGTTCAGATCTACGTTGTTCTAGAGTTAACTGTACTATTCCTGTCTTATATTCCAGTTTCAATCATGTCATCTCAACTAGTTTCAAAAACTTACTGTTGCTTTCAATTATAGGCTTAAATCCATATTCCTTCATCTTGCTATTTAAAGATCTATACCAGTTGGCTTCTTCTGCCTTTCATTTTACTTTACAAATATTTTTTGAGCACCTACCATGTAGCATGGCACATAGCAAGTTCACAATCTAGAAAGAGAAAAACTTACGATGTAATGCTGTCAGCAACAGAAGAGAATAGGCTGATTGTATTAATTGTATTGTATCATTTGGGATAAGGGGACCCCCAGTTGATCCAGGGAAGCCCTTAAACCTGGTATTATGCCCCAGAGCTGCAGTCCAGATTTCTCTGTATACACTTTCTGTTGCATAGTAAAATATCTCCAAGTAGTTTATATAAGGCAAATGAACTCTTGTGAGATGAACTCTGTTGGAACAGGAAGGGAGCAGGCAGAACCCTACTCCCCTTTCTCATGCATCCAAGAAGGGATTTCCAAGGTCCTCTGTAGGACAGAACTTTCTATCATGAGGCTTTTTGTCCTCCAAGTCTTTCCTGGGGAGGAGAAAGTCTAATACTGTGGGAACTCTAACATCCACTGGATCTGGTGGAACAGAGAGTTTGTTATACCCTCCGTGAAGAGCTGCTACCTGGTAGGCCCCTGACATCTTTGTGCTTTAGTTCCAACTTTTCTGTCACTCTCTAAGGGAAATCTGTGTAAGATTCAAGATTCAAGCAGTGAGGTATAGGGCCCCATCCTATTTTGAAAGTAAAAATGATACTTTTGTCCCATTCACTTAAATTTTGTGTTCATGCGGAATTCAAACCCTGAAAAAGAGGTAATAATTGAGTATCAGACCCTATTTTAACACTCTAACAAATTTTATCATTAAGGATATGTTAGAGTTAAACATAATGCAAGATTTAAGCTGAACCATGGAAAGGCAGTTATTTTTTAGTTCAGAATGATGTTCGTGAGGATCAAGAGTAGAAAACATATTTAGCAGAAGATGTAAAGGTACAAATCAAGCTGTGAGATGGTTCATACACTGTAAGGGATCTTGCTGAAAACTTATTTCCCTGAGGATCTATTTAAACAGCCCACCTTAAATGCTAATATTATATGGGGCTGTCATATAGTCACGCCGTAGCTTAATATGTGGGTAATATAAGCCACTCATAAATAGAAAAAAAATTAGCTTGCACAGTCAGAACCAGCTTGCTTAACCATATTATGGCATCCAGCTATGTGCTTATTTTTAAATAGCATTAAATCACTCCAAAAGCAGTGACCTAATAAGAGAGAAGCATCTTCATGAAGCACATGAAAGCATCTTTAAAAACCAAGATAAAAAAGTGGCAGCATCTCTTCTAGCACTAAAGTCTTGTCTGTGGCCATCAGATACCCCAACCATAAACTTTCTCAGTAATTTCACCCCTGTCAAATGCTGTCCTTCCAGCCACTCATTATGCAACCATATCTAGCCTGTACAAAAAATCAGTACATCTGCACACACAAATTACCAACTGCATTTTTGTTTCTTCCAATGTTTAGCTCTTTTGTAGAAACAGGCAATGTAGTCATTGCTGGAGTGACAACATGACTGCACTACTTTGCTTTGAAATAGTCACCAATAACTCGTAAGACTGAGTTTAGAACAGGTCAGGACGCAAAGCATAATGACCCAGAATAACCACCAGCACCATCATCACTAGCCTCCCTGGATACCAGCTAGGCTACATCATGATAGGAACCACTTCAGAAGTCTAGGATAAAGAATGATCCCCAGCTCTGCAGCCGACATAATATGTTGTTGAAATATTCAAGTGCATTGTACTACTTGGTAAATAACCATTTATTTACTCCAGGCACCAAAGCTCCCCCTACCAATAGCCTGACCATCTGGAAGTCCCCTCCTACCATCTCCCACACAAAATGGCGTAAAAAATGAAATCCTGATTCCTCCCCTCATCCTCTTTGATCCATATCTCCCTACATCCAACACACTTATGCATACATAGGAATAAGCTCTCTATGTAAGAATTCCCTGAGGAATGTCTTAGTATACGTCTCCAATAGAAGAAGCTACACCAAATAAGGAGTCCTTATTGTTTTTGTATCTCTCTTGAAGGATTTGAATCCTTTAATGATGACTTTTTTTCAATGTTCAAACACTTGGGGATTTAATTTTATTAGCGTGGGTAGGTGCTCACAACTTCCAACCCCCTAACCTACCCCCCCACCCCCTCTCCCAGAGACATGCTTCCATGTAAGAAGGAATAAAGAGAGTAAGCCTTCACACCTGCAGGTGAAACACTAAACCTGTCATCGGGACACTTGTGTTAGGGGAAGCTGGAAGGTTCACCATGAACTACTAAAATTTATTTTTCCTCCTATTTGAGAACAATAAACTCCTTCTGGTGAATGGAGGTTCCTAGGCACGTCATTACTACTCAGACACACGTTTCAGAGAACTGCCTGAAAGCATCCATTGATATCTGCTACGAGGCCTAAATTTTCCTTCTCCTGTGAACCCCAAAAGAAACTGGGTCAAAATGAAAGTATACAATGGACCTCAAACAAACAGAACAGACTGTGATTCTCTTCTCTTGTGTATGTGTTTATTGTGATGGAATCCAAATACTGCTTAAGCAAGACACAGTATTGCTTATTTCTAATGTTTGTAGGAAAAGCAGATAAAGAAAAAGGAAAGGTGTATATGGTGGGGATGGGAATGAGATACTGCAACTGACAAGTGGTTGGAGAGACAGAATAAGTACAGAACATGCCAGATTGTTGGACATTTTTCTAAGTCAATCTGGTGAAATGCTTAAGTCTAAAGTTGAATCAAAATCCACATCCTCCAAAATATACCTAAACATATATCTACCTCCTAATAACTATATAGAACAGAGTAATCTGTAGAAAAATCAAAGAAAGGTAACTAGCATTTCATTCTTATAATGAAAGCACTGAGTTTTAATGACTTGAAAATTAAAAAAGACACAAAACATAGTGAATATTCTATATATTAATAGATGTTTGAAATCTCATTAGCTTTCATCAATAATTTTTGTAGGCTACAGAATTTTCTCTAAATTTCTTCCATTCTAAGAAATGTCAGATAAAACATCAAATTCAATGAAGAAAGACGGCACTGCTCTCGTGGCTAATATTTTAAAGTTTACTCAAAGGTAAATTTCCCCCACTTCCATTTAGGTGATAAGAATTTTAGAAATTACTAATTTTAATAAACAATACATACATGCATGAATTGACATTCTGGGATGCAAGGCAGGCTAGTGGCAGGTAAAGGCAGACTAAATCAGCCCTTCTAAAGGCCATGCCACTGTCCTTGCCTTTCCATGTGCTACCTTTATCTGTAGCTGCATTTTCAACCTAATCTTGGCAGGTCGAACTCTCTTCATCTGTTGTTTAAACCCCAAAGCTGGTGGTCTTGATAAGTATTATTACTTTTTACCTATTCCTCATCCCCAAAGTCTTGTCTTTTCTCTAAGATTCCAGGGATAATCAACAAGGTCACAGGTGAGAATGTTCTCACATACAGAAAATGAGATTAGAGTGTGCTGGAAGAGACCCATGTAGAGAACACATCCTGTTCACTTCTAAATTGTTTAAGACTTTAAAGAATGGATTCTTGGAGAGATGTGCACAATTGCATATTTGCACACCTGTATTTGTGTTCAATTCTATTTTCGTAAGTCCCCCAAAAGACCCCTTTCAGAGAGTGTGGTTCCAAATAAACACCATAAAACTTCTTCCTAGAATAAAGGACTACAATAAGTTTAAAGGTTATTTTCCAACTCTATATGTGTGTGTGTCTTAGTATAGGCTGGTATTAAACATCACTTAGGCTTATTTTTTTTAATGTGGTAAAATACACATCTCATTTTAAAGTGTACAATTCAGTGGTATTAAGTATATTTATAATGCCATTGCAGCCATCACTAGTATCTACATCCAGAACATTTTCATTACCCTGAAATGAAATAACGGCTAACATTAGCAGTCATTCCCCATTCTCCACTACCCAACTCCTAGTTAACCACTAATCTCCTCTGTCTTTGAGAAATGACCATCGCTGGACAAATCATGTAAGTTGAATGATACAATGTGTGGCATTTTCTGGTTTCTTTCACATAGGATGTTTATAAGGTTTGTTCATGTTGTAGCATCTTCCTTCTTTTTTATAACTGAATAATATTCCATTATATGATTATAACTCATTTTATTTATCCATTTATCCATTGATAGACACTTGGCTTTTTTCTACCTTTTTGACAATTGTGAGTAGTTCTCCTATAAACACTCATGTACACATTTTTGTTTAAATGCATATTTTCAATTATTTGGAGGTATATAACAAGTAGCGGAATTGCTGGCTTATAAGGTAATTCTTTTTTTTTTTTTCACTTTTTAAATTTTTAAATTTTTTGGAGGTAATATTGGATACCTATCTGGTATATCACTACTGTATTTAACTTGCTGAGGAACCACCCATGTCTACTCCATTTTATATTCATTATTAATTTTATAGCTATCATTATATAACATGACAGCTCAATGCAGGAAAAAATAATCACTTTTGGCTTCTCCATGTTGCCCAGGGTCAGTTCACTGGACATCTCAGATAGAATCTTATGATTGATCACCCAAACTAGAATAGCTCCTCCTCCCCATCCCAAGGCACTGTAGGCTATCATCCACAGCACCTTCAGATTTTCTAAAATTAGATAGAATTGATTTATTTGTTCATTTCCTACCTCTTCTTTCTAGATTATAAGTTCCATTGGAATAGGACTCTTGTTCGCCATTACATCCTAAGTGCCCAAACCAGTACCATTTACACAATAGCCATTTCTTTAGTGGACAATGTCAAGGCTAAAAATAACTCCTCTATGATAGACAAAGAGTCACATTCAGTGTTTATTTCTTTTCTTTCCTCATAAAGAAAATTAATTCTAAATGGCAATTGACTCTAAAATCCAAAAAAAAAAAAAAAAAGACAAGAATTTGGCTCTCAAGGCCTAGTGATTAATACCACTGACCAACTGCAGATTACTTAGATTTCAATTGTGCACTTAGGGTTTGCCTTTCTCTAACAGACCTCAACATTGCAGTTGGCTGGTCTTTGTTCCTGAAATAAAAATAAAGGAGTTTACTAAAAGATCCATAAGGTATGTTTGCTTCAGCCTTTGATTTTGTTCTGTCCTTTTCTGTCTGTCAAATAGAAATCTCCAAGTACTTACTTTAAGGCCCAAGCAAAGAGTCAAGTTACTGTACAGGTTCCTTTATGTGTACACAATGTTCCCTCTTACCCAGCTTGGGACTTTTTCACAATGATGAGATTCTTGCTATTTATGTGAATGAGACAGGAGGAGGAACAAAGAGAAAAGTTTTTCTAGTTTTACTGAAAAATACTTGACATACATCACTACATAAGTTTAAGGACGATAGCATATTGGTTTAATTTACATATATTACAAAATGAGAAAATGTTTGAAATAAGCACTAAGCCCTCCAAAGCTCTAAATCTTTTCTTTTGGTAGATGAAGATACGATGATTTGGAGAGGTTTAAACTGCTTACTCAAAATCACAGAGTTCCCTGGTGGCACAGCAGAGAGCCTATCAATTCTTGCTATCAGAATATCAGGTCCAAGACAGCAGAAACTTTGTCAACAACTGATTTCAGAACAGAATAGTGTCTACAATGTAATCAATAGATTCTTCTGCAAACCCACAGCACTTCCATATCTCCAAGCTCTCAAAAACACAGACCAAGTAAACATTTTCTCAAACTCTGAGGAATCACCTGAGTTTAAAGGCTGACAACAAACATCTTGGTCAGAGTCACAGGAGGATGTGCTCTGGAGCAAATTCAATAGTTGGTACCAGTGGGTTTGCAGGTGCAGAAATGACCATCTACAGGAGGAGGGAGACACAGACCTGATCAGGGGCTTGGGTAAACTTGGGTCACAGAGCACACCAGGAATAAAGCTGACTCCATGGCAATTCAGAGTTTTAGGACCTAACAATCATTATTTCTGGACCTCAATATATTTACTCATTTGCTCTATAGAGCTATGCCATTTTTCAGCTAATAAAAAATTAATAAACAAATCATGGATGGTCAATCTTGGATATTTTGTAACCAGAGTGTATTACAAGATGTTTTATATGCATTCATTTGTCTGTGGGTATTTTTTTAACCAAATCATCTGAAAAACCAACAGTTTTCAAAATCTCACTCCTTGGAACACTTAACTAATATAGGCTTTTGGTTCTTAGAATGTTCCATTTTTAAAAATATAGATATTGGTTCTTAAGAACCTCTTAAAGGTTCTTCCCACAGGAACTTTTTAACCCTTCTGGGATATAACAAAAATCAGCCTAAAATTAATAACTAAGGCTTTTAGAAAATAATTACGATGCTACTTTGATTTTTAAAAAAAATTTGTTTTACTAATTTCTTATATTGTCCAAAAAGAGGTAAAAAGGAAAGGTGATGCCAGATATGCTTCATCTCTCTCTTCCTTCCATGCCTCCTGTGTCCTGGACCAAGAATGACGAGTGTAACTTGGGCCTCCTGCTTCTTAGCATATGGAGTTGTCATCCTTGACATCAATATACTTGGCAAGAGCCTCTATTTTCTCTTTCCTGGGCTATTCTGAGAAATGTTGCTACAGATGCAGAGTTTGACTAAGCAAATCTGGCCTCAGATTACTCTAAATTCCAGGTAAAACTAAATCAAGGAACCCTCTGTGCATCCCTGTTCCTGACCATATTTTTGTGTGTCTCTCAGCATCACCAACAAGCTCCCATACTGAGCTCCTTCAAATGCCAACTGCAGAGGCAAAGTGGGTTCCAAGATGAAAGAGAGAGAGTAACTGTTTCTTAGGAGCTTACAATCCTGAGATGCACAAAAATTTTAAAATGCTTAATGACAAAATAGCATGTGAGGTTAAACCTTAGAAGATGACTTTGAGTACCTTCACACGAAGGTTCAACTTGAAGTTATAAGTAAACATGTTGCTACATGGCATTTTTAGAGTCTTGCTTAAAGAACATGGTAAGATAATGTCATCATTTTCACAGACGAGCCTTGGTGAACAGGTTGAAGCAGACGGCATAGGAACTTTTATTTCTGTGTACCAGCAATAGTAAGCTGGCTTATTTCTCTCCCTCCCTCCCTCCTTTCTCTTTTAGATTGAGGTATCATTGCTTCACAAGTGATGTGATTCAAAGGCACAGGATCTCCTCAGATGCTGAGGACCTCCTCAGATGCAATCTACCTCACCACATCCACCCTCAAGGTACCCACAGTTCTCCGCAATAGTCCATTGTGCCCCTTCCCCACTTTGTCCCCTTCCGCCCCACTCCCATCTTGTAGCCTCAGTTCCAGTCAGATTTCTAGAGTTTGTTATTGGTTTGGTTTTACCTGACCTTTAGTTTCTCTGTATTCTACATAAAAGTGAAACCATCCAGTATGTTTTTCCAGTTTCATACATGTTGTCACAAATGGCAACATCTTTTTCATAGGTGAGTAATAGTCCATTGTGTATGTATACCACATCTTTCTGATCTACACTATGTTTTTTTGCACTTAGATTACTTCCATTGCTTGGTTATTGTAAATAGTGTTGCAATGAACATGTACATATCCCTTCCAGTTAGCGTTTTTGCATTCCTCTGATAGCTATTTAGGAGTGGAATTGCTGGATCATATGGTAGATCTATATTTAATTTTTGAGGAATCTCCATATGTTTTCCATAGGAGCTGAATCTGTCTACATTCCCAACAGAGTATGAGGATTCCCTTTTCTCCATATCCTCTCCAACACATGTTGTTCCTAGTCTTTTTGGTATGTGTCATCCTCACAGATGTTAGGTGGGATATTATCTTGGTTTTGATTTGTATTCCTTTAATAATAAGTGATGATAAACATTTTTTTCATGTGTCTGTCATCTTTGGAGAAACATCTAACTTGGCTCATTTTCAATTAATCAGAAATTTTAAACAATAGCCAACTTGCAGCTTTGTTGAGGTATGGTATAAAGGGGCTCTACAGATGGTCTGGTTTTCAAAACAGTACTCTACTTCCTTCTTAAGGACTTTTATTTTTTCTTGTTAAATCAGGTTAAAAAGAACACCAAAGGCAGCATCAAGGAGAGAAACCTATATTTTAAAAGGAGCAAGAGGGTAAATGAAACTCTCTTTTCCCCTCTGTCAAAGTGATAGGGAGAATAGTAGAGGATATAATTATGTGCAATTAACACTATGTCCCTCTTAGTTCCATATGTCAGCTATGTCCATCCCTACAATAGTCACCATTCAGCCCAATTTTGTATTGCCTCTTTGGATCTAGAGAGGTATAAAAGGGCAACAAAGATTATTGAAATGACTACCAATGTGATTCACAATAGCAACTCTGAAAGTACGGGCTCTTGCAAAGTAGATTCTCTATTTTAAAGATTCCCTTTCAGTTCAGAGAACTTGTATTTGTGAACTAACCTTAAAGGCTTGGAAATTATACTGTCCTCATCAGGATTTCATTCCTGTTTCACTTTCATAGTATACATTCCCTGTGGATGCAGTTTCAAATATAGGACTCTTTTTTAAGCTACTAGTTTTAAGAGTGGCTGAGAAGGGTACCATCTGTTCATAGGGTTTCCTTTGGTTGTTAAAAATCTCCATTTTCCCATTTAGAACTGAGGATTTAAAGAGGAATACCCCCTGGAAGAGGGGACAAACTGAATGAAATTCAACCTTAAATTCAAATGCCATCTTATTAGGAGACTCACTATGGAACCAGGCTTTGGGAACAAAGCAAAGACTGAAGAGAAAAGTGAAAATAAAAAACAAAGGGAATGAAAGACAGAAAGAGAGGATGAAAGACAGAAGATAGAAGAAGAAAAGAAACAGAGAGAGACACAAACAGTGAGATCAAGTGGGCATTTGCAAAGTCTGATGAAAAATGAAAATGTAGGGCCCCTAATTCCTCCACAGGGAGGAATTAGATCTATAAGGCACAGAGAAAATGCTAATAGATACGAAAAAGGAGTTGGAAAAAGCAACCACTTGTCCAGCAGCATTTTTGTCTATTATTCAAGGTACTTTTTTGTTATATGCCAAGAAAATATGCCACAATAATCTAAATCTATGATTACTAAGAATGGAATGATGCTTCCTAGACTTGTGCAATGTATAAGAAGCCGCAAGCCTTATATTCTGGTCATCATCCTTTATAACAAGTAGGCTCCTAAACTTCATCTCATCTTAGACCATGATTCTAGAATATTTGGATGAACATATTCAGGAAATATCAACAACATCCTAAGAAACCACAGGTGAGATAAATCTAACTCCAGGACTCTTTTCATAGGCAGGCAAGCTGTGCATCCATACATGGCCAACCCCTTAGAAAGGTTCCACACTTGGTTTAATGCTCTGTTGTCACCATCTTAAAATCCTTAATAATTTTTGAACAAGGGGCCCTACATTTTCATTTTTCACCAGACTCTGCAAATTACAGTGCTGTGTCTGACTAACTTCAAAGTGAACTTTTTCAGGAATCATAGCTAATAAAGATATAACAAATTTATCCTAAAGAGACGAACAGAAAAGTACAGAAATAGGTGACAAAGAACAATTTTTAAATAGATAATCACAAATAAAAAAAAGCACTTTTTCACTTCCTGGAAAAGGCTTGAGTTCAACAGGCATTTGAGGTTTGTTTCAGACTCATCATTTGTCTTTGACTAAAAGATACAATGTAAAGTCACATTTTGTCGGAACCAGTTCACTCTTCTTCAAATGAAATAAAATAGAAAAAGGAAGAAAGGTCAAACTGACTTCCTAGGGAACAGAAGAATGCAGCCTGAACAAAAAACTCATTTACTCAATGATACCAGAGAACCTTTTCACGCTTCATGGCAAAGATATCACAATACTTTTAATGTTATTAAAAAAATGGTCTTTGCTGAAGAAACTCCATAAAAGAGGCCTTGATGATGAGCAAATGCAAAAAGCATATGTCCCTTGCTATGAACCTTCATTTCCTCTACATGTAAAAAAATCGTGGGCCTCTCCCCTAACCACCTTTGATTATGCAGGTGCCTCTCTTTTTCTTTCCATTTTTCCTAAAAAACTGGCCCCCTTAAAATATAAAAAAAATAAACTATAAACAAAATACAGTATTCCAAAAATATCTGTAGATGTTTACCTCTATTCTGGGCTTTGAAACAAAGACATTTTCTTCTGGTGTATCTGCCTTTATGAATGCCTTTAACTTCCAAAAAGTTAAGGAAGAAAGACAAATAATATCACCTGATGCATGAACTGTACAGTTCACAAAGATATCTGGAATCTTATTCCCAGGGAAAAAGAGAAAGAAATGACCCATGCTGTAGTTATGTGCCTAGCTTCTTAAGCCACTAATTTCTACAGTCTAGGAATTCCCTGTAGCCTTTGCTTTTATTCCTTGTTTTTCTATTTTTTATGTTTTATTTTTTATATAATTTATAACACTGTCTCAAATATACACAACAAGGTACATTGAAGCACAGCAGAGAGTAAGTAAACAATGCTCTAGATTCAGAAATCACATCCTATTCAATAGTAGTGTCTTTCTCTGCCTATGATATCTTTGACTTAGACTCCTTTGCCCCTACTTAAACAAAAAGAGTTCCCAATTCCTTTTTTTAAATATTTATTTAATTATGCATGTAAGAACTGGGGTAAATGCCAAAGTTGGGGGGGTAGAGAATTCACCAGAGACAGAGTGGGGAACAGAACAGGCAGAGTGACTGAAACACACTGCTGAGGGGAGAAGCAGGTAAGGTACGAGAAGTCTGCTGTGCCATATTGGTCTCCTCCCTGTCCAGGGATTGAACTCATGCTGCAGTGGCTAAGGATGCTTCATAGTGCAGTGCCTAAACCCCTGTGCCACCAGGGAAACCCTAGTTTCCAATTTCTTCTGAAATTCTCCAAGTGCTCCTGCATAGTATCCATTTTTTTCCTAATAGGTCTACAAACATATTTAGTATAATCATTTTAAATTGCCCATCTCTTTGTCTACTTCTATTGACTATTTCCTCTCTTGGGAGAGTCTTTCTTCCTACATCTGGTAACTTATTTCATGCTGAATATTTTGTGGAAAAGAACAATGGAGACTTAATATTTATCTACACAAAAGGTCTTTTATGTTTTTTGGTAAGGTCACTGTTGAGGGAAGGGCTGTGCCATTTAAACCATATTTGAGGTATATCTGGGATTTACTACAGTTTTAAGTTAGACTCAATTCACCACTGAACTTTTTTTCAGGCAAGGCTTGAGATCTGAGCACTGACAAGATTCTATAGCTCTCTGGTTTACAGCTAAATCAGTATTTCTAAACTAGAAGATATCTCTCTCAGCTTTAACATTCAGCAGATATTATTTTGGGTCATTAAGAAATTCTTTTCAATCTACATTATAGCCCTTGGCTTTTACAAAACCTCTCTCTCTACCCTGCTTTTGGAAGTCCTCAGACTTTAAGTGGTGATTATCGTGGGGAAGTGTGTGCCAAGAAGCTGTGACAGGATTTGTCTGGACAGGCCTGCTTGTCTCCAGCTAGTTTTCTCCAGGCTGCTGCCTTGCTTTAGGAAAGGCCACAAATGCCTTCAAGAAAAAATTTATCAACTCTTTTATGAATGTGGTAAAATTATGTTTGTGGAAAGATCTAGAAGGTAGTGGAGACTTTTTATGTGACTTAGCATTCTCAGCAGGCCTACCAGCCAATATGCAGCCATTCTAGTTAGTAATGACTAGGGTAGTTTCTTCTTATCCCAGTTACCCCACTTATGACAAATGCCTCCTCTTTATTACTCTATCAAGGATGCAAACAGATCATATTCCATGAAGAAATATCCTACAATGTTTAAAAGAGAAGGAATATCACTGCACATTTTACTCTACTCCATTGGTTTAAAAGGTATCAGAGTATCCTGAGACATATTCCTCTGCCTGGGACAACTGAGTTCCTTTAAGTCAGGTGACAAGACATAGGAGTTGGAAGGGTTACAGGGCCTATGGTCCTAATCTGGGTCCTCATTGTGAGTTTTGGGCTGTTAAATCACCTCTTCCTGACATGACTTTTCTACCACTATATGGAGATTGAATTACTTCTTTCACTACCACACTCAGTAGACAAGTTGTGAAAGTTAATGACTGTAAAGGACTGTGCATTCTCTGACCCAAGAGAACTCAACAACTACAGTCATATTAAAATAAAACATTGGCCTTCCTGGTGGTGCAAGGGGTTATGTAGAGCTTCCGCAGCCACTAAAGCGTGAGTTGGATCCGCAGCCAGGGGAGTGACCCACATGGTGCAGCAGACCTCTCCTGCCTCGCCCGCTACTCCCCTCAGCAGTGTATTTCAGTCTATCTGCCTGTTCTGCTACCCACTCTGTCTCTGGTGAGTCTCTCACCCCTGGCATCTCTGGCCTATACCCCAGCTCTTGTACAAATAAATAAATAAAACTACTAGTAGGGGTGGGACAAAGGTGAAAGGTAAAGAGTGCGTTGTAAACTTTGCTTATGGCAAATTTCTGTCACATAAAGGCAATTTTCCTCTTACAAAAAAAAAATCCAGGAAGAGATGGAATGAAAGCTGGTTTAGAATTAAGAAGAATTGGAATCAAGTCTCCCCATTTCATTCATCTGCAGTGTAACTGCAATTGATATACTTAGTTTTTCTGAGCCTCAGTTTCATACCTATGTAATGGGGTGATAACTGTTGTGCCTGCCCCATCATTGTTGTGAAGATTAATTTATATGGCATATGTAAAAATGCTATACATACAGTAAGTAGAATGTACAAGTGACTAAACACTTGAAATAAATTCATTTACATCACCTGAAACCTTATTTCATTAGATTAATATTCTGTTAATTAATAAATTGAGTTCTGTTTCTGCAAATAAAAATGCACGAAGAAAAAAATTAAATCTAAGCCAATACCATCCTAGGTTCATCTAGAGATAGAAATTGTATATTTTACAATATTCCTCAGAGTAGAATGTATAAAATCTGTCTTTCCTCTTATAACTTTGTTTTATCCACCACTTAGTGAAATCTTAGCTACTGTAAAACATATGATACAATGGGTAACTCAGACTAAGTGGAAGAGAATTTCAGAGTTATACAACAAATTATACTGTAAGGAGGGATGCTATATTTGGCCTGTTGGTGCAGAAAAACATAATTTATTGAAAACCAAATCCCAATGATTTAATCCAGGATTGAACAATGATCAAATATCTGGAAATCTATTCATGTAATTAACATGAATCTATTAATTAACATAAATCTATTCATGTACATTAGCAGAATAAGAAAACCAACTAGATTGTTGAAGTGGAGGTTTAAAAAGCTCTTAGAAGAGTCAACCCAATTCATAGTTTAGTAAAAACCTAAGAATTCATATTGTATTTATAAGCATGCCCTCTAAAATCAGAAGTCATATAGTATTTGTGATAGCTCAACATTAGAACCATGTACTGAAGGTCCTAAATAATACAATTAAATACAAAAAAAATGAGGTATAAATACTAGAATGACTCCTAGATTTTATCTACAAAATCTATAAAAATTAATTTAAAAGAAATTTTAAGAAAAAATAAAGTTTAGTAGGTTTGTGAGATACAGATTATCAGAGGAAAAAATGAGTTTTCCAACTAAAGGTGACTAACTAAAAGGTGAAGGTATTCTGAGTGTGTGTGTTTATGTTTGTGTCTGATATCCAATAATAAGCCTATGGATAAAAGTGCAATACATAAGTAAAGAAAATTATAAATTTTATGGCAATATATAAAGGAAGGCATAAACAAGATGGAAATATCAGAAACTGAGTAGTGAGGCTCAATTATTTATCTGTGAATTTCATTCAATCAAAATCATGAAATATTTTTATGCAATTTATCAAGCTGATTCTGAGGCTCATTAAAATTAAAAAGAAAATCTGTGAAAGTCAGTAAAATTTTGAAAAAGACTAACAATGAGAGAAAACATCTTGTCTAGATGTCAAAACAAAACTTAAAGCTATGATATTTTTGTAAATTCTGAAATGTAGAGACTCAATAATTGACAAATAAACCACAGAAGAGGGTACCCAAGTAATAGAATAAGGCAAAAATCAGAATATGATTTATGTCAGCGGTTGCATATTATCTCAGAAGGAAAAGGATAGACTTTGTTTAATGATGCCAAGAAAATGGACATTTATTGAAGAAAAAGATTTGTACTTTGTACCATATGTGGAAATAAATTCTACAAGGAATAAAGAGACAGGACAGGAAAGAATTATAAAAATCTTAGAAGAAAACACCAGAGAATAGCTTTTTTCGCTTGTTCATTTTTTTCAGTATAAGGGTAAAGAAGGTCTTCTAAAATAAGTTTAAAAATCCACAAATAAAAGAAATGCTTGAAGGATATAACTATAAAAATTTCGGTCTTTTACACAACAAAGCACAGAAATATTGCTTACATAAAATTTACACATTAGTTCAAGGTTTCCCTTGACTTCATATTTTCTGCTCTACTAAGTTTTATTTCAGAAAATATAACCATTGGATTTATAATATGAGTTATGCAAGAGCCACATCTCTGGTTGGTCAGCTCATCCCCTTCCTTAAAGTACTCAATTCTAGACTTTCTGGTAGGGAAAATGTATAAAGTAAGTCAATATTAGAGTGGAAACTACTTAAATTCATTTAAATTTATTTCCATTTTTTTTTAAGGGAAATGGGCTTTAAACTGTGAAATGGAAGACTAATTTAAGAGGCAAAAAGTAGTAACAGAGCATGTTAATTGGTCCGACTCTCATGGTGCAACTAGACATAATCCACCAGGGAGCTTTATTTGGAGATGTGACTTCTATAACACTGTCCATTAACTGGGGGCAGAACAGAGCTGCTGCCACTGTTTCTGATTTTTTATTTTTTTAAAAAAAAAGATTTATTTATTTATGCATACAAGAGCTGGGGCACAAGCCAGAGTCGCGGGAGGTGAGAGGAATCACCAGACAGAGTGGGCAGCAGAACAGGCAGACAGACCAAAACACACTGCTGAGAGGAGCAGCGGGCACAGCAGGAGAGGTCCGCCTCACCATGTGGGTCCCATCCCTGGCCAGCAGCAGGGATCGAACTCGTGCTGCAGTGGCTGCGGTTTGTTCCATAGTGCGTTGCTTAACCCACTGCGCCACCAGGGAGGCCCTCTGATTTTTAGAAAAGTAAAAATTTTGATTAAAAATTACAAAAGGGCAATGATTTTTATTCTATTGCCCACTAAGAGTGTACAGTTGGTCCCATTTTCTTCTGTAGGCCTAGATTTCTGGGGTTTTCTTCCTCTGGAATCCTTTAGGCTATAGAGTTTGCAAACTAGATCTTCTCAGAAGCAAAGGGACTTCTAATTTCCTTCCTAAATTTGTCCTCACTTAGAGTCACCCTTAAGAGAGCCCAAATGGAGCAGCAACAGAATGCAAACAGGAAAAGAATCACTGGGAGACACAAACAAAGGGCGAGACAAGGAGAAGAGGAACAGGTTATATTTTAAGTACTAAAATATTTATTTTCTTTTCACATGCTATATCAGTTTTTATTTAACCTTTTTAAACCAACACTGTACACAACAAAGTGAGAATTTCCTGTTAATTTTCAATATATAATATTAAATTTATTTTATACAAATTCTTAACTCTTCTGCGTTTATGTATTAATTCACAAAAATGTCATGTTCTACCAATTAGTAAAAACTAACTAAAATGGGACTCTCTCTATTAACCTTATAAATTTCTTGTGGGTCAGAAAAAAATAAATTCACAAGACCTATGTGTTTCTATAACCACAGATTAATGTTATGTTAATTAACTAAACTTGACAAGCATAGAATAGTCCAGGTGAAGAGGTCTGTTTAAAATGCTAGAGTTTACACTCTCAAAAAATAATTTTTATGACATTCACAAAATGAATGGTTAAAGTTTACAGTATATTTTCATTCCTAAGATTTGGTCACACAGTTCTAAATTCAATTAGAAAGGGAACAGGAAATACAGAGTGAGACTGGATTTTTTAATATAAGGTTAAATCAAGTATAGGTGCACCTCATTTTAAGGAAAATATTGTGGGTTTTTTTTTTCTAAATTGAAGATTTGTGGCAACCTTGAATTGAACAAGTCCATTAGTATCACTATTCCAATAGCATGTGCTCACTTAATGTCTCTGTGTTACATTTAATTAAGGTACATTTTTTGCCATAATACCATTGTACAATTAATGGACTACTATAGAGTATAAACATACATATGACATGTACTGGAAATGTAAAAACTTTGTGTAACTCACTTTATTGCAATATTATTTTTATTGCCATGGTCTGGAACTAAACCAGCGATATCTTCTAGTTATGCCTTTATAGGAAAACAGATTTATGGCACACTTAAACATAGGAGATTTCCTGATATATAAAAATATATCTATAATCCTACCTCCTTCTATATTCTCATCAAAATAATCCAAAGAATAAAAAACAAAACAAGAAACATATCTTTTAATGAATTTAGAAAGGGTTAAACATTCATTAGAATTTTCAAGGAATTTCTATTTCATAAAAGAACAAATGGTATTTGTTTCTAAGGAAAATTGACCTGATCTGCAGTTCTCTGGCACTAAAGTAGAAGAAAACCCAGCAGAAGGTCACTAAAACCCATTATTATGGGATAGTGAAGAGCCCATGCATAATACAGTAGGGTTTCTAGAAACATCCATGAAGGAAGGTTTCCCAGGGGGAAACCTTTAGAATGCAACTCCCAGTTTGCCTTTGATGCTGATATTATGTATCATTTTCAGAGCAAGGACACTGTACCAGCCACCTCTTGGCTGTCAAATAAAGTAAAAGAAACTCATCAGCACAAAGCTATAACTACTTGCCACCACCACCATAGTTCTAGTTCTTTAACTGCTACTCCAGGCTGTTGGATTTTATAAAACAGTACTAAAGCAACTCCTTTTTTCTTGAACCTCAGCAAGTCTATCTGTGCCAGATATCAACTTATTCATAGTCAACTCCTAATCCAGCCTTCTTTGTTCTGCTCTGTGATACTCACACTAGACATTGTGAACATTTCTCCTTTGCCTACTGGTAAAATATTAGACTTTGTCAATAGAAGGAGCTGCTAAGCATGGTGGAAGAAGGCCTTTATCCTCCTGGTTCTGGGGTGCTTTAATTTGCATTGCTGTAGCAGTGTGTGAGAGTCACAGTGGCACTTTCCATTGAGTTTCTCCAGTACTCCAGTGAGCGTCTTCCTTGGACCAATCCCAGTCCACTGGTACCCCAACTGATGATTTTCTAATTAACAGCTGTAGCCAGCTCACATTCCAACAGGGCATTCATGTTGTATAGCTCCACTTAGCCAGTACTCTGGTGAACTCAGCCACCACAGTTAGCTGCACCCTTTCCAATGAGGTTTAATCCTCAATCTTGTTTGGACAGGAAAGGTTTTGCTTCCAAGTTTTTAGTTCCTTACTTGTAAAGGCCCCTAATCAGCCAGAGAGCTCCCAGTATTTGCATTCATATGTTCCTTAGAATTTTCTGTACCCTCTTTAGTACTTAACACTTTTGACTGGTTAATAATATTTTACAGAAAATTGTCCTTCTTACTGGTGAGGTTTATCTCCTGACTGGACCCTACCCAATACATCATCTCAGGTAAGACTCAGAGAAGTGAGTCACACTTCTCTGTTTATTATAGAAAAACAAAGAAGCTACTTTATAGGAATGAACAAAAAGAGAGAGATCATAGATAACAGAGAAATAACATTGTAAAAAAAAAAAAATGTAAAAGCAGGGACTCCCTGGTGGCTGATGTTAAGGCTGTGCTATCACTGATACGGCCTGAGTTCAATCCCAGGCCAGAGAACAAACTCACATAGGGCACAACAGACTTCTCCTGTCTTGCCCCCTGCTCCCCTTAGCAGTATATTTCAGAAAATCACCTCTTCTGCTCGTCACTCTGTCTCTGGTGAATCCTCTCAATCCTTTTAGCTCTGGCCTCTACCCGCAGTTCTTCTATGCATAAATAAATCTCGTAAAAAAAAAAAAAGAAATAGGAGATATTTTTGAGAATAACCAATTTGCCTTTCCATCAATATTCAAATGTACTTTATGCATGAAGCCAGAGTAAATGTTCATAAACAGTAAACTAAGGACAGTACAGAGTTGAAAATAAGTGTTGCCAAATTTAAATCACAGTTACGACAGGGAATATCAGATTGGAATATAAGTGACAAAATAAATTAGTAATGTCTCATTTCAAGGGAAAAAAACCATAAATAACAAAGCAAGAAAAATAAAGGTTAATCAGAACAGATTGAACACGAAGCTATCCTCCACAATATTAATAATTATAAATAAAATAAAGCAGCAACTACCACTGAGCTTTAAAAGAAAGGGATTATGATATAATTATTCATATCAAGTGGAGTCATTAACATTGAAAAGAAAAAAAATCATCAGTCTATGAAGTGAGAAAGCATCATGCTATATATCCTACTTGAAAAGTATCCTTAAAAATCCTTCCACTAATAGAGAATGAACTCAAAACTAAGAGCTAAAAAAACAGAGTAGTACAATAGTACAAAAGGACTGCTAGTAAGCATGAATTTTGAAACTATGCTAATTAAAGTTAATTATAATTTACAAGATTATAAAAACAAGGAAAATTAAAAATGTTTTGATTTAAAAATTCAAATATAATTTAAAAACTCTAAGTTTTAACTCATCATAATCTAATACTAAAGTTTCAGTGCACCTAAGTTGTTGAAAAAAGCTGTATTTCTTATAAACTTACACAAATGGAGAATCAACAGAGTATTTCACTCACAATTTTACAACTAGAAAAAAATACATTAATTATAAAATTAATCTTAAATAACCTAAGAACAGAATTTATAACTTCCAAATCACAAAAGGAGAAAAAGACAACACTATACACAGCAAGAATGAGAGATAGATGAAGGCTAACATGATATCCAAAAATTGTTGTGTTCAAGTGAACTAATTTTCCTCTTCTATATTTTTCTGTATTCTCCAATTTATTTACCGGACTAAATATAATCGGTATGAACAGAAACAGACTGGAAACACTACAGAAAATTCTGGGGCTCAAAAAACAAGAATCTCAGAGTGGACATTCTCATACACCATTAATTACAATGTCAGTTCACATATTCCAACTGACTTCATTAGATCACAGAAAACGACATTTTTTTTCTTTTTTTAAAAAAGATTTATTTATTTATGCATACAAGAGCTGGGGCACAGGCCAGAGTCGTGGGAGGTAAGAGGATTCACCAGAGACAGAGCGGGGAGCAGAACAGGCAGAACACACTGCTGAAGGCAGCAGCGGGCGAGGCAGGAGAGATCTACCATGTGGGTCCCCTCCTTGGCCGGTAGCAGGGATCGAACTCGCGCTGCAGTGGCCACAGTCTGCCCCATAGGGCGCTGCCCAACCCACTGCGCCACTAGGGAGGCCCAAGACATTTTTTTTCTTTAGTGACAACAGGCTTTTTTTCTTTTTCTTTTTGCTTGTGGGGGGGTGGTAGTATGTGTGAATGTCTATTTGTATGTCTATAACAGGTCCTCAATGTAGAGCTGACTAATAGACCTAGGTCTGATATTTATTTGATTAAACAATATAAGAAAATGAAGGATTTTAAAAATCATCTATAATCTAGTCTCCTTGTCCCATGGAGAGCTATGGCCCAGAAATATAAGTGGTCTGTTCCAAGTCCAGCCAATAGAGTAAGTTCCAACAAATGTATAGGATTAGCAGAAATACTATAAAACTCAGTTTTATGAAGCCTTGAGGGCTTTGGATAAGGCTCAATAATAAATGCCCTGTTGAATATGTAGGAACTTGCTTAGTAGAGTAGATTTCTAAGATATCAGTCAGCTCTAAAACTTTATGATTGGGAATTAATTGGCTACCTTTTTTTTTTTTTTTTGAGACTTAGAGGTTGATCTTTTGGGTCTCCTGCAATTTCTGGGCTTAAAACCACTGGAGAGACCTACCCAGCTACACTTATGGATTAGGGTCCTCAGCCAGTCCAATTCTCTGATTCATAAAACTTCCAGTTGCTGCCCCCAGGAAAGAGCAAGATTAGAGATAAAACATTTACACGTAAAAATCACTAATCGATTTAAATGCGTAAGAGCTTACAAGCATATGCAGTTTCTGAGTTTCTTTCTAACAGCCCACAGTGGCTTTCAGAAATAGTTATCTGGAAAACATTAAAATTTCTTCTTAACCTACCTGTCAAATTCTAGACTATTCTCTCCAACTCCTTAGAAAATCAAAAGGGTTTTTTCCCCCCCACCAAGTGCATTCTTACCTCTAGATTGAGGCAGAAAGTGCCTTGAAATGAAAGTACGTGGAGAGGGGCATTTTGGTCTTCAGTGCATACTCAGAGGGAAATTAAGCCATTAAATTTAGTCAAGAGCCTTTTACAACTGTTTTACTATATTGCCAAAGCTCTTTTATGAAAGATTTGGAACTCATTCTAAAATATCATGATGGATTTTAAAAGAAAAACCAGTCCCAAGGACATACTCCCATCTCTAGCTCGAAGTATAACTCTGAAAATTTCCATCTGAGAGAGTAAGCCTGTTAGTGTCAAACAGAGAAGCTCTGTGCATGCTCCAGTGATCTGTGACATCATACTGGATCCAGGCAGAGATCCTGAGAACATAATACTATGGCATATAGGTAGCTACTGCAGTCATAGTTCATTTGGTCAGGCTTGATCTATCTGGAATCAAGATACTCAAATGATTCTAACTCAAATTGTGTGTGTGTGTGTGTGTATTTGAGGTTCACAGAAAAGTGCTATAGAGTCTTCAATTAACTAACTTCATCCTTATAAGAAGGCTCCTACAGAGCCATTCTGTATAGAATTCTTCTTGCATAGGGATAACAATATCAATAGATATTGATACACAGGATAAGTTCAGACATGCAGCAGGGAAAAATAATTAGCAAACTGACAAATAAGAATTATTTACTGGGTTATTTATTTGTTAAATAAAGAGTTCTCTGATATCTAAGACTGTATCCTCGGATACAAATATTATTTCCGTAAACCCTGAGGAATCAAAAAAGAAACCAAGGGAGGTAGAGGTGCTAGAACTTTGCGTGTATGACAATGGAATATTATTCAGCAATCAAAAATGATAAAATAGGGCCATTTATAGAAACATGGATGGAGCTAGAAGGAATTATACTCAGTGAAACAAGTCAGAAGGCAAGAGAAAAGTATCAGATGACTTCACTTTTGGGAGGAATGTGAAAGGGCAACAATTACAAAAAAAAAAAAGAAGAAGAAGAGTAAGCTAGTAAGCTCAAGGAAATGGGCAATTACAACCAAAAACAAACAAACAAACAATCAAAAAAATTTAACAAGACCAAAAGGTCAAAGATAAACCAAAGGGACTATGGGAGGGGAGGGGAGGGCAAAAGGCAGGGATGAGGATAGAGGGAGCACAAGAGACTGAGGTGATGGTGCACAGGTGAAATGGTGGTAGAAATGCCCTGGGGAATACCAATGATGTCGAATATAATTTAATAAATCTAATAAAAAACTTTGTGTGTATGAGTGTATGGGTGTGTTTATGTGTAAGCGCTATATAATTCTCTCAAATACACCAAAGTGAAACATATAGCTGAAGTTATTCATTCTACCCCAAATGTTCATGTTTTTAATACTCCAAAGCAAGTTATTACCAAATATTTAAACAGGTAATCAACTACTTAATGAATCTGCTGCCAGTGAATTTCAAATTATTTGCAAGGAAGCCTTTAAGTTCTTTTATGGGCTGACCAGAGAAGCACCACTCACATATAAAAGAGTTTTACAATATGGTAGCAGGTTAAACCTCCTGCTTTATACATTTGTGCCTTAGCACTTGGAGGTAAGCACATAAACACCCATAGGAAACAGCTAACTTTGTCATTATTTTTTCCTCTCACCACTGGGATTATTTTTTCTGTCTTTTAAACTGACTTAGGATGTTTTGACCAATATTATGCAAAAAGATCTGTAACATCTTTCCATTCCAAAGCATGTTAGTATTTCAAAAGTTCCCACTTAGGAATTAGCAATTGTCACAAAGCACTTCTTGAATATAAATAGGGAAACAATGCATCTTCAGGATACATGGGCTTCAAACTCCTATAGATACATTCCAAAGATACAATGTGATGGGGAATATTTGCAGCACGTGTCTGTTATGTAATCATTTAGGTCAATGAGGATAAGGAAATAGAGTCCACAAGTATGTTCTTAATCATAATACTCTGGGATTTTTTTTCTCCCTCAAGATACAAAGGAATCCTTTAAACAATCCAGAAATGATCCTAAGGAAGTGCAAAGTGTTATCAGTTCATTATTCCCAAGTCAAACTTGATACTAGTTTTGCCAATGAAGTTGGGTTAGAATAAGTGTTTGAAATGAACTTTTCATAACTCAGTCAGGACCTTGACGTCCCCACTAATGACTGATTTTCTATGCTGGAACTCTGACTTTGACTTTTTAAATTTGTGCATAGACATATGCAAAAGTTATCAAGGAACAGAGTATTATACAAAAGCTCCCAATACTGTTATTTCGAGGCACTTTTACTACTACTTATCTGCTCCCAGAAATGCTAGACCCAGAGGGAAAAGGAAGAATTTAATTTTCTTTTTGACATACTCTTTACAACCCACAATTTCTTTTTTTTTTTTAAGATTTATTTATTTCTCCATACAAAAGCTAGAGTGTAGGCCAGAGGTGCAGAGAGGTGAAAGAGAGGTGCAGAGAGGAGACAGACTGGGGAGCAGAACAGGCAAATCCACTGAAACACTCTGCTGAGGGGAGCAGCGGACAAGACAGGAGAGGTCTGCTGCAACATATGGGTCAGGTCCCTCACTGGGGATCAAACTCATGTTTCAGTGTCTGCAGAGAGCTTCATAGCAATGAGATTTAACCCCTTGTGTCACCAGGGAGGCCCCAGAACCCACACTTTCTAATTTGGTATTTTTCTTCTTTGAGACAAAAACTAAGGTAGTAATTTTAAAGTGCTTTCTTAATACTTATTTTTTAAGAAAAACTTACTTTGTTATATTTTTAAATTTTTAAATATTCCCCACCTTACCCTATTTAATAATTTTATATTTCTTCTTTATGGATATTATTTTTAGATTATATTTATTGGAGTAATATTGACTAAAACACCATATATTTGTCAGGGCTGTTGATTCACATATCCTCAATCTATTTTATCACACAGGCCACCACCAAAGTCCTAATACTCTTCCATCTAATCCATGGGGACCTTCCTGCCTTTTCTTCCATTCTCTACTTTTCCCTTCCCTAGACTCAGTTTTGTAGTAAGATATCAATATCAAGAGTTTATACTGATTTTTTTTCTTTGCTTTGCTTCTTTAACATTTCACACAAGTTAAATTACCCAGTCTCTCTCTCTCTCTCTCTCTCTCTCTCTCTCTCTCTCTCTCTCTCTCTCTCTCTCTCTCTCTCTCTCCCTCCCTCCCTCCCTCCCTCCCTCCCTCCCTCCCTCCCTCCCTCCCTCTCTCCCTCCCTCCCTCCCTCCCCACTGTCTTTGGGCAATTAAATTGTTTCCACAGCTTGGCTATTTTAAGAAGTGCTGCAAGACCACAGTAGTGTTTTTATCCCTTCAAGTTAATGTTTTTGCATTCTTTGGGCAGATACCTAGAAGTAGACTTGCTGGGTCATATGGTAGATCTATTTTTAATACTTTTAAAACACTCTATACTGTTTTCTATAGAAACTACATTAGTCTATATTGCTATCAAAAGTGTAAGAGGGTTCCTTTTCCTCCACATCCTCACCAAGACTTGTTTCTGGTCTTCTTATATCTGCATTTCTCACATGAGTAAGGTGGCATCTCATTGCATTTTGGTTTGCATATACCTGATAAGTGATGATATACATTTTTTTTCATGTGTTTATAGGCCATCTATATATGGGTAGAGCTTCTATCCAATTTTTGATTGGGTTATTTGTTTTCTTTTTGCAAAGCTGTATGAGTTCTTTGTACATTTTGGATATTAGCCCTTTGTTGGATGTATGATATGCAAAAAATTTTTTAAAAGTTCCCATTTAGTAGTCTCTTTTTGTTTAAGTGATAGTTTTTTTCAACTGTGTAGAATCTTTTTAGTTTGATGTACTCTCAACTGTTTTTATGCTCTTGCTGTTAAAAACCCACAAAAACATCACTGAAGCCAATGTCTTGGAGTGCCTTTGCCTGTATTTTTTTTTTTACCATTAGATTTATTTAATTGTATTCGACAACATTTGTAGTCCCCAGGGAGTTCCTATCACCATTTTCTTGCATATATTTTATGTTTCAAGTCATATACAAGTTATCTTTCTATTTTCAGTTAATTTTTGTGCCCGGTATGAGGCAGTTGTCTAGTTTCATTCTTTTGCATGTGGCTGCCTAGTTTTTACAAAACTATTTACTGAAGAGACTTTCCTTTCTCTGATGTATACTCTTCACTCCTTTGTCATAGATTTACTGTCTAGTAAATATAAATGTGGGTTTATTTCCAGGTTCTCAATTCTACTCCATTGTTCTTTATATATGTATTCTGTTATAGGACTGTACTTTTTATTATTATAGTTTTGTAGTATAGTTTGAAGTCTGGTAGTATGGTATCACCATTCTTCTATTCAAGGTTGTTTTGGTTATCCTGGGTCTTCTGTGGTTCCACATGAATTTCAGTAATTCTTACCTCTACTTTTTTGAACAATAACTGAAACTGTGATAGGGATTGCACTGAATCTGTATATTGCTTTGGATAATATGACCATTTCAATAATTTTAATTCTTGTTATCTTTATGAAGGGAACATCTGTCCATTTCTTTGTGCTCTCTATTTCTTTTAACAATGTCCTAGAATTTTCATTGTATAGGTTCTTTCTTCACTTCCTTTGTTAACTTTACTCCTAGGTACTTAATTCCTTTTGATGTGATTGTAAATGGGATTTTTTCTTGATTTCTTCCTCTTCTAGCTCATTCTTTATATATAGGAATGCAACTGATCTTTGCATATTGGTTTTGCAGCCTGCCACTTTGCTATAATGATTTATTGTTTCAGTTAGGTTTATAAGTGAGGTTTTTAGGGGTATCTATGCATATTATCATGTCATCTGTAAATAATGATAGTTTTACTTCTTCTTTCCCAATTTGGATTTCTTTTATAATAATCCTTCTCTTGCATAATTGCTCTAGCTAAGTCTTCCAATACTATGTTAAATAGTAGTGGTGAGAGTGGACATCCTTGCTTTGTACCAGATCTTAGTGGAAAAGCTTTCAGTTTTTCACCATTGAAAATGATGTTAGCTGTGGATTTCTCACATGTGGCCTTTATTATGTTTAGGTATGTTCCACTTATCCCATTTTTTGAAGGTCTTTATCATAAATGAATGTTGAATCTTATCAAATGCTTTCTCAACATCTAGTGATATGATCACAGGACTTTTCTTTTCTTTTGTTGATGTGGTGAATCACCTTGATTAATTTTAAGATGCTGACCCATCCTTATGTCACTAGAAAAAATCCCATTTTGTATGGCATATGATCTTTTAATGCATTGTTGAATTCAGTTTGCTAAGATTTTGTTGAGAATTTTGGACTATGTTCATGAGGGAAGTTGCTCTGCAATTTTCTTTTTTAGTGATTATTTTTTGTCTGGTTTTGGTATCAGGGCAATGTTGGTCTCCTGAAATGTGTTTGGAACTATTCACTCTTTCTCAAATTTTTGGAAGAGTTTGAGAAGGATAGGTACTAACTCATCTTTGAAGGTTTGGTAGATTCACTAGTGAGACAATTTGGACTTGGAATTTTGTATTTTGGGAGATTTCTGATTACTGTTTCAATTCCATTGCTTATAATTGGCCTGTTCAGATTTTCTACTTCTTCCTGATTCAGTCTCAGATAATTGCATATTTCTAAGAATTTCTCCAGTTCTTTTAGGTTATTCAACTTAATAGCATACAAATGTTCATATTAATTTATGATCCTCTCATTTCTGAAACGTCTTTTGTAACTTCTGTTTTATTTTTAAGTCTACTCATTTGAGTTTTACCCTTTTATTCTTTGTGAGCCTAGAAGCTAGAAATTTGTCTATTTTGTTTATTTTTCAAAGAACCAACTTCTGTACTTCTATAAAACCATGTATATTTTAAAGGACACCCTGAGAGTTTTATAAAAGCCACATGAACTCATCCATCACAAGGCAAGAACATTGTAATATTAAGAAACACAGCCAAAGTGAAAAAAAGCAGTAAGTAGTATTTACTTGCCTTGATAATATCCTCTTAACCAGAAAATAAAGCCAAGGCTCTGTGCATTCTAAAGGGTAGGATTCAATTTATATACATTTGTTAGGTTGTTCTATTGTCTCAGATGCTAGAGAAAGTCAGGCAAAATTGTGCAGTGATGGCGTCTTTAATCAGGGAAAGAGTCCTCTCAACCTTTGTTTCTAGTTCTGTGCCTCTCCAATTCTGAACCTCTAGTTTTCGCTCTGTGAACTACTTTAAAGATATTTACTTTCTCTCTTTAGAGTTAACTTTGATAATACTATTTAGGCTTCACCATTTCCAGAACATGGCTCACACACAACACAAATCCCCTCAAAATGAGCCCTCTGTGCTATTCATAATCACTGTAGGGTTTGAACTACTGCAAAAAGGGCTAAGCTATGAAACCAAGTTGCCAAGTGCACAAAGATCAGAGTACAATGGTCCTATGTAGCAAATGGGTACAGTCTCATGTCTCTTCTAAAACAACACAGAATATTTTCCATTCATCAATAATATTTTGGGTTAACTGCCAGGCAGTGGGGGGAGATTTTCTATAAAACTTGCAGGGACATTTTAAATATCCATCACTGAGCTATCAAGATTTATTTCTTAGGTATGAAATGCATTCACTGTAAATAAAACATGACATTTTTTCTTCTTTATAACATACTGAAAAGTCTAGTCAAGCATGAACTTTTCTTATGACATCTAACTTATTACAGAGATTTCTACACATGACAGAGAACTGGCTTTCTAGACAAGACTGTGCTTTTTGTTATATTGTTGCACTACTGTTGTGGTTGTTTAGTTTCTTTCTTCTATGAAAACAGAATGAGAAAAAGGTGATATACCAATACACATGAGAAGCCTGACAAAGCCCCACTTAACCTTTTTATAATTCATATATAATCTCAAATAGAATTGAAATAAAAAATTAGCAGTAAAGTAACTCTTAAAATCATGTTTTAGTCATAGATCATGATTTATAGCCTTACGATTTTTTGAGTTTATTGTTTTATTTGTTCAAATATTAGTTCCTTAAATATCTTTTTTTTTCAAATGGCTACCCATCTGAAATTGGAAACCAGCTTTACAACCTTGCACACCTGTTTACAAGTTGCACACCTGTTCCTCTAATACCCATCATCCTGCTTCTTTCTGTAGAAGAGACAGAGATGCATTTGTCTGCAAAGATTTATAAGAATGATTACTATAGGTGGGCTTAAATAAGAGCATTGATGGATAACAATCAACTAAATATAGTAATCTATCACTTATCGTTAAGGGTATATTCTGAGAAATATGCCCTTAAATGCTTCCGTCACTGTGCAAACATAATAAAGGATAACTATGAAAACCTAGATATTATAGCCTACTACATACCTAAGCTATATGCCACTGTCTATTGGGACCACCATGATATATGCAGTTCATCATTGACTGAAACACTTTAACTGATAAATGACTGTACTGAAAGCAGTGGTTTCCTTAGCTTACACTCAAATTACCTAAGGAATTTTTAATCTACAATTATCAGGTCTTACAATCTACATGTTTCAGATATAGGAGATCTTGAATGAGGACCAGAAGAATCTTGAATAAACATCTAGGTCATCCTAATGCACTCATGGGCTACCACATTTTGGGACACATTTATGAAAGATACCTAAACCTTAATCCCAAACTTAAAAGAGTTGATAGAGTATCAGTGTGTAGCAAAATGGGCAAAGCTAACTAGGAAATACAATAAGGAGCCACAAAGCTTAAATTCACTGAGCCCTCTCTTTAGATGGCATTGATTTGAATCATTGATATAGTTCCAGTCACCTGTTCTCAGTCACCTTTATCACCAACAAAGCACCCACATTCTTGATGAATCTCTATTTGGTGATAAGACATTTTCACCAAACCACAGAATTCTGTGCCAAAGTCAAACTAGGAGGATCATTTACTGAAATCTTAATTTTACAGATGCAGAAACATATTCTCTTGCTTAAGAGACTTACTCAAGTTACAGAGTTGGAGGGAGGGGATGTGGCATATATTTTCTAACTCTGCTTTGGCAATCTTTCCACTGATGTGATTTTCACAAAGATATAAAAGGCATATTCATCAAATAAGCAGTTGGCATATGATGAGAAGGATGACTAATGCATTAGATGACATAACTGAATCTTTTAAAGGGTGAGATGAGCTGCCATGAAGGAAATAAACTGAATAAAAGATATTTATTTGGGGTTAATATATAGCTTTATACACAGATTTAAAAATAAGTTTAATGATGTTCACAGATGCTTATTTCATAATAATAGCCCCAATCTGGAAATAACTGAATCTCCCATGAGCAAGTGCATGGTTAGACAAACTATAGTATAATAATACAAATGAAATGCTAGTCATCAATAGAAGGGAAGAGATACTTAAATATGCAACAACAAATGAATCTACAGAATTATTATATTGTACAAGATGAGGTTGTTACAACTGCACAAAAGAAGGTTGTTACAAATAGGTGATAGTTCTATGTAAAATTCTAACTCTAGGAACAGAAAGCAACTAAGGTTCCCTCAGTCTGAAATGTTAGAGGTATTGGCTGAATACAGCACAGGGGTACTTTGTAGGGTGATGAAAATATTCAATATATTGGCTGAAGTGGTAGTTTCACAAGGGTGTACATTAGCCAAATTTCATGAAACTTTATATTTAAAATAAGCATGTTCTATTAAATCTAAATTAAAGTCCAATAAAGTTTATTTAAAGCATATTTAATTCTTCAGAAGGAAGGGATAGCTTAATTAAATGGTTCTATCTACTATCCCATGAGAACTATAATCCCTATGTGGAAAATGGTGAATTTCAAATGATTACACGCTTACCACAGTGCAAAAAAGTTACATATTTTCTAAAGGAGTTATAAAAAAAGGAAGAAATGATCACAATATTAGTATGTTTTAATAGAGTTGTATTTTTTAAGAGAAGGAAATTATAATTCCATTACACATATGTACTAGTCAAATGATACCTGTGATGTTATACTTCATTCTGAGCACCAAATTAAGTTCTAGAAAAGGAAATATATTTAAAATATGCTGACATACAAATAAATGGAAGAAAATTTTGACTTTCCATTATATCTTTACCTCAGAATAACTACCAACCTCATGTTGAATTTTTAGTACATCTCTTACCAATCTTGTTTTTTCAAATGTGGATGTGCATACAAAAATGCAGATTGTTTATGTGTCATTTCATACACGCTTATAATCTGCCTTTATCTAAAAATATGTGACTTCTTTGTCAAACTTTTTTTATTACTAATTTATGTTTTATTGAGGTAACATTGGTTTATAACACTAGGTATGATTTAGGGGAATAAGTTCACACCTCAGATGTATGTCACCACGTCACACCCACATCAAGGTGCCAATGTCCTTTGCCATAAACCACTGGGCCCCTCTCCCTTTTGCTCCCACCTAACCCTCACTACTCCCTTTAGCAGCCTCAAATCTGCAGTCATATTTCCAGGGTTTGTTATGGTTTAGTTTTGTCAGTTCCTTTGTTTTGTTTCTCCGCATTCCACATAACACTTAAATTTTCTTCTTCATTATCATTTATAATAACTGCTTAGTATTATAACTCCACAGTATAACAGATATAGCTGATTCTCTATTCTTTTTTTAAAAAAATAGATTAATTTATGCAAACAAGAACTGGGGTACAGGCCAGAAATGTGGGGGAGGGGGGTTGAAAGGATCCACCAGAGACAGAATGAGGAACAGAACAGGCAGATCTACTGAAATACACTGCTGAAGGGAGTAGTAGGCGAGGCAGCAGCGGTCTGCTGCACCATGTGGGTCACCTCATTGACCTGGATCTACTTCGTGCTGCTGTGGCTGTGGATGCTTCATAGTACGTTGCTTAATTCCTGTGCCACCAGGGAGGCCCTAATTCTCTCTTCTTGAACATTTATGGTTTTTCTAAGTTTTAAAAAATTTATTAGCAACTTTGACATTAATACCTTTATTGATTTCTATGCAGACCATGAAAAACCCATAAGGATAAATTCCTAGAACTGAGATAAAAAGTATGTGTATCTTTAAAGCTTTCCATAGCTATTGACAAGTGTAAAACCGTATTTAAAAGAAATACTGTTACACTGGTAGACAACCAAAGTGTCTATACAACATGTCCTTGAGACAGGTGAGAGGGACTCGGTATATTTTGGCCTGTAGAAAAGAGAATTTAGAGAGGAAAGATAAATTCCCTTCAAAAAGGAAAGGGTTTTTGTTTTCTTGTTAGTTTGTTTTTCATTTAAACCTGATTCAACGATACACCAGGATATCTTGGGAAAGTACAAATTCCTGTGTTGGGTATTAAGATATTGCATCTCAACTTGGCAGTCATCTTTTTATGCTATATTTTGTGATGCTAGGGCTGGAATTGTGCACCATATTTCTCCTTTGCCAGGCAGTTCCAGGGGTTCTTTATTAGCTTCTATCAAAAGGAAGTGCTAGAAAAAAACTGAAGGAAGGAGAAAAGGCTGGCACCTTTCATGCTCTTCAGTATTGTGAGCATCACCCCAGGCAGAGTCCTTCATCTTAGTACCAGCAACTGATTCCAATACTTCTAGAACCAGTATCATCTGCACAGTTTCCTCTTCAGTGATTTAAGTCCCAGCTCCATGGCACCCTTCTCCAAACTTCTAAGTTTTAATAATTCTAGTGTTTTCTCTGTGTTCCTATTTGCATGGGTGATAGCTACTCCCTACAGTTATGTCCTCCCCTTCTTTACCTTTTCAGTTTTCCATTACCTAGTTCACCACACTCTATGTTGAATTCTCTGTTAAAATAACTGGTGTAATTCTAGTCTCTTCTTTGAATCCTTATTGATATAGTTCCCATTAACTGCAACTGGATAAAATGAAAAGGAATTGTCTCTAATATAAGATATTTAAAGGAAATCTCTGAACTGAAAGCTATATTAGATCTGTAGCCTTAAAATTATTTTATCTGTACAATCCTTTTTGCAATTATTATCTCATGCCAAACTCAATATGTAAAGCATATAAGCACAGGTGCTTTGCTTAAAATGGACTTATGGAGTATCCTGACTCTGCAGACAGAGTCTCCTGTTTCACTCTACCAGTAGCTTCTTCTGAATCCCAGTTCCATTTGCCCTATCCTGTCTTTCTGTGGAACTCTTGGGTTCAGTAGAGCTCAGTCTGGCAACCACTGATATGCAGAACTTGAGTCCCCTTCTAACTTGTATGACTCTGTAATTATGTAATTCTTCTTGCATGCCCCCAGGGATCTCTGGAGATCTGTGTGATCCCAATACTAGTTAAAACAGAAAAGACAATCCTACCACAGGGTACCCAATATATGCCTAACTGTCCTATCTACAGGCCATTTATCACAAAAGGAAAACAAGAGGTTTTTTTTTAGCCAAACTTGACTAATATAGTGAAGAAATCATTATTATTATAGCACTTAATATTCCCGTTGTTAAGGACAAGTAAACAGTTTTCATTATCATCCCCCTTCTTTTTGGAAGATTCTGATATGACTTTAAAAAATATGCTCTATCTGGATTCCAAACTACTTTCTTTCAGTGAGTCCAGTAAGTATGTAGTTAGCTACATTAGGGCTCAGAAGGAGCACTGGGAACCCCGTATATGAGAACTCTGTGCTTTGAAATGCCCACATCACAGGTCTTAGAAACCTATAAATTTCCTTTTCTTAAAAAATGTTTCAGGTTATTTTCTGAAAATGTAGCTCTCTTTCTTTAGGAAATTGTTTATCTGAATCAAGTCTTTCAAAAACGTAAATACTTCGGCAAAACAGTTTAATGTACACAAGACAATTCATATAAAGATTTTTTCCTGTACCCATGTTCTACTACGGTTTTGTTTCAGCATATGTCTTTATCTTCTTTGGTCCCCTAAAACAGGATAATACAGCTTCTGAAACAAATTCCAAATATTCAAATTGTATGTAAGTGACTTTTTTTTAATGCATACAAGAGCTGGGGTACAGGCCAGAGTTGTGGGAGGTGAGAGGATTCACCAGAGATAGAGTGATGAACAGAACAGGCAGATCAACTGAAATACACTGCTTAGGGGAGCAGCAGGCGAGGCAGGTGAGGTCTGCTATGCCATGTGGGCCCCCACCCTGGCCGGCGGCAGGGATCGAACTCATGCTGTAATGGCTGTGGTTTGCTTCATAGTGCGTTGCTTATCCCACTATGCCACCAGGGAGGCCCCGTAAGTGACAATTATTACTTGGAATTATTTTTTTTCTTGGGCCTCCATGTTGGTGCAGGGGTTGAAGTCTCAGCACTATCAAGCTATTGCCAGCCACTGCAGCATGAGTTCAATCTGCAGCCAGGGAGCTGACCCACATGGTGCAGCAAGACCTTTCCTGTCTCACCTGCCGCTCCCCTCAGCCATGTATTTCAGTAGATCTGTCCCTTACACCCTACCCCACACCTCTAGCCTGGAGCCCAATCCTTGTATGAGTAAATAAATATTTTTAAAAAATTTTTTTCTTTTTATTTCTCAACAATTGTCAACAAAAGTGGTAAGTAAAACCCAAATGCCCAAAAGTAAAGGACTGGATCAAGAAGATGTGGTACATAAATACACTGGAATATTATTCAGCAATCAGAAATGAGAAATGAGAAGCTAGGGACATTTATAGAAACATGGATGGAACTAGAAGGAATTATACTCAGTGAAACAAGTCAGAAAGCAAGAGAAAAATATCAGATAGCTTCACTATTAGGAGGAATATGAAAGAGCAACAACAACAACAAAAAGAATAAGCTCAAGGAAATGGGCAATTATAACCAAAAGCAAACAAAAAACTCAACAAGACAAAGTCAAAGATAAACCAATGGGACCAAGGCGGGCAGGAGGGGAGAGGAAGGAGAGGAGGACAAAGACTGGGATGAGGGCAGAAAGAGCACAAGGGACTGAGGTGATGGTGCACAGGTGGAATGGTGATGGGTACTCCCTGGGGTTAAATATAATTTTTTGATGTCAAATATAATTAATTAAATTTTTAAAAGAGAATTATTCCCTCTTTACAAAAGAAGTCCACGAAGTTTGACTTGCTTAATCTTGGCCAAAATCAGACTGGAAAAAAGGCTGCCTGTATGCCTTCTTAATCTAAAAGGTAGGTGGCTTTCCTAAGCTCCTGCAGTATCAGCATAGTATAGTCAAGAAAGCAGAAAAGAGAGGCTACCATTCTAGAAACTTCTCCAAACCCAAAGAATCTTGTTTCTTTGAAGGGATGAAATTTTCTCATCTGTCTCTTCCTGAATCAGTAGCACTCAGGCAGGTTCAAAGCCCTCAATCTATCCTCTACCTTTAGGACATAGTGCAAGTTCCACGCCAGAAATACTCCAAGAATATCATTGGTGCTAGGAAGGGCATGGATAATGGAGTCAGAGAAACCTGGATTAAATTCCTGGTTTTACCACTTCCATTTCCACCTTTGAAGAATGAATAAAACAAAAACAAAATTAAAAATAACCCACTACCACAAAAATTATTTGTGATAATTAAAAGCACCTAACATACAAGAGATATTCAATGAATCACAGCTTTTGATAAGCAAACATAAAAACTGGTCTCTAAAAAGAGTTAAATAAAAAAGAAGGCGGGGGGGGGGGGGGAGACAGGTATTTGATAAATATTTGTTTTAAAAAAGGGAGGATACTATGAATATTCTCCTATTTAAATGATAGGAAACAGGCACAATAAAAAAAGTTACAAACAAGAATCCTTTTTGAATATGCTATTATAAATGTATCCCTGCAGGAATCTGCCTACTTGAAAGACTGAGAGCAAACTGAGCCACTCCTAGTCTTAAGATGCAGCTAGAAACAGCATGCAATGATTAATAAAGACATCATTTCTTCCAATTTCAAACTTAAAAGGTAAGACCTTCATTCTTGTATTCTTAACAATTTCCCTAAGCACCTACCAGATCTCAGCTATTATGCTAGAAACTGGGAATACATAAATAAGTAAAACAGGGCTCAGGTTAGGGTAAAATGTAAGCCTCTGCCTTGGATATACACTTTAAGAAGGTTCCATAAAGTCAGTAATCAAGATAAGTAACTTATTGGTGCAATATTTTCAGTAATCAATGTCAGTACAAAAAAAATGTATGATGAACAACATTAAAAAAAGACAAGGTCATCAACAGTACTGTGCTGAGCCATACTAAAGCTGAAGCAAAAGGAAAATTCAGTAATACTAATCCTCTCCTAATTTAAATTTTGAAAATGTGTACATTACGGAATTTTTAAAATAAATATTCATTATTTCAAATATTACATTAAAATATTACTTACCTTGATTAATGAGCTTTTGGCGCCCCCTTTGATATCTGACTCTAAGCCTGGCCCTGAGTTAAACATCTTATACTGGCTGGAAACTGAAGCTCCATACATGGTCAATGGGGGAAGTCTAAGGGCTTAAAACTGCATTACAGATATCAAAACCAAGGAAGACAAAGCAAGGAGGCAGATAGCATAAGACCAAGTCAGTAACAATATATAAAACTAGGCCTTCTGTTGGCTCACCTTTGCACCATCATGTAACCTTCCCAACTTTCTATTTCTTGAGAGAACACCATTTGAAGTGGCTCTGCTTGTCATTCATACTCCTTTCATATCCACAGTTCCACAAGGTGACCAGATTTTCATAGTCACTTGGGGTCATGATAGCAAAGTCTGCTACAAAGTCCGCGGACCACCACACATCTTTTTTAGTTGTTCCTGATTATACCATAAGCTTCACATTCAGGCCAAACATTAAGTTCCAATCCTTTCCTCTCTGTTGCACATATTTATCTCTAACTGTTTAGTAGAAGAGACTATATCTCCCAGATTCCCATATACCAACATTTCACCATTTGCTGAGTTATAGCCAAAGGGACATAAGCAGAAGGGAAATATCCATTTTTAGACTTCCCCTGTGAAATTTCTTCTGCTTATCTGATTAAATGGAAAAAATATTGTAGACCTCAAGGAGAAATTGAGTCAAAAACAGATAGAGCATAGGTCCTTCTATAAACATATAGAAAGCCTCCAACTAGTTGGAAATAAACTTTGGAATAATAATTGACTATATGTGCCCTAAGGTTTTGGAGCCTGGTATAGCAACTAGACTATTCTGACTACAGTATATTAATATACTTCCTCAGCTTCTTAATAAACTTCTCACTGGCAAACTATATCTGATACATCTATAGCCTCAACAGTGAGTTTCACACAGTAGGTGTGCAATACAATTCTACAGTAAATTAGTCACCTCTGTTTCCTTCTTGAAGCTATTATAAACAAGTAACTCCACCACTATTGCCAAAACAATGACTAATAATGAATTGTTCTCCATTTTGTTATTCTCTCAAGCTTGAAAATGAAGGCAAAATATTCCTAGAAGTCTTTGTTAATTATGATTACTAAATAGAATGATTCATGCTTCTTAAATGCCACTTCATGTATGTAATCAGATAATAATCTAAATATAAACAAAATTCCAAAGACAGAGTCAGAATGGAAGCTCCAGACACATACTTGAGTTTTCCTCTGGAAAAATTTCTAATGTACTCTAGTGTCTTAGGATATGTTTGTGCTCTGTGCATATCACAGTTGACATCTTGTCAAAACCAAGGGAAATAATTGCATCCTTGAGTAAGAGTATCATACTGGCAGCAATTTAAATGTGGCACTGCTTATCAGCACCAATTTACTAACATCTTACTGTATATAACCATGTGTGGTAGGAGAAAACCTTACACATTTGTACCAAGATTCAGGCATAAAAACAAAATCTGTTATGCTTCCAATTCAAAAAGAAGAGAGAACAAAGGAAAAGGGAAATAAAATGAGAAACTGTGTTTCTTCCTCTTGAAAATAAACTGTTAAATCTAAGTCCTAAACTTTTCATTTTCATTTAAGATGGGGGGGGGGTGGGGAAGGTATAAGCTAGTTTGCTCAGGTCCTGAGGGAGAAGAAAAACAACCTATCTTATGAGGTTATTAAGCTAACACCTCAGCAAGCTGCAAGCAGGCTACTCATTTATTACACAAAACCAAAATCTCCTGACAGTCCATAATTATGTGCTGAGAACTCTAATGAATAACTCTGCATCAGAAGGATTCATGAAACTTTGATCAGTGTCCTGAGAGACAGCAGGTCAAGATGAACCTTAAAATCTGATTAACATCACCCATCCCCATCTAGCATTCTAAGAGTGCTATTCTGTAGCTCTCCACTCTTCACTTGGATGTTTTGAAAACGTAAATTTTTCAAAGATCCTAAAGCTATTATAAAAAAATATTATTATTCACATATGTAAGATGGAGTTTATCATTGTTATTAGGTGAGTAACTGCTTGTAATGTAGTACCTTGTGCTCTGCAAGTGACCAAGTTCTCTGAAGAGCTGGGTTTGAAATGATCATGTGTTTAAATGCTGATGTGGTGAGTCATCCACATACCCTTTCCTCTATTTCTCTCAGTTTTAAGACATATGAATCAATCAGAAGACATAAATTTAATTGAAGCTAAATCATCTGAGAAATACATGCTTGTAAGTTTCATCACTGATTTGGTTTAAGTAGGGTATGCATATGTGTGTGTGTGTGTATGCCAATGGAAAATGAAAACACAGTTATTCTGTGGTTTACCTTAGAAGTGTTAAAGAAGACATGTCAAAAACACAAAGCACATGACATCACACCTCACTGCTGCATTCAAGGCACCGATCACTAATCAATAGCCCTCTCTTTCCAACTGAGTTTGCCAGTCTGTAATCTTTACCACAATCCTGTAGGTATTGATAGTTGCTACAAGACCCATGGAATTATAACACAACATGAAATCTGGTCCCCAGTCCTGAATCTGTCCTAGTTGCTGTATATCTGAAATGGACAAGATACTAGAGTTTATGGTTCAACTCCTTCAGTTACAGGTAAAGAAACAGAAATGGAGATCTTAAGTGACTTATTAAAGGTCACACAGCAAACCCACCAACAGTTTTACTTGAAATATTCAGACTTTTAAAATACCTTCTTTCTTGGTATGATTTATACCACTGAAGATAAATACAATAAGGTTTAAGAGTAAAGGAGCTAAAAACAACAAACATTTCATGTATGTTATATAAACCAGGCCCTTACCAAGAAAAGAGTTATAAAAGTTACTTCTTACCCTGAAATCTGTGCAACTTAACCAGTAAATACACTGTATACATTTGCCTCATGTAAAATTTATTTACAACAATTTCTGATTTCACTTGCTACTCACACCAGAGTAAAGGGCAACATATAGACAAATTAGCTCTGAAAAACGAAGTCCCTCTGACCACTCTGGATTCATCATTTCTATCAAGGTCGCATCTGATTTCACATCTTTCTCTATGGAACCAGGTAATCTCAAGGACTTGGATACTAGAGACTGAGATGAGATTTTTAACAATAAAAACAGTTCTACTTTACAAAGCTTAGTCTTATGTTTTTGACTTAATATTATTATAAAGACAGCAAGGAGTTCTCTGAAAAGAGAGAATATGACCATGAACCCCTCAGAACTTCTGATTTATCCTTCTTTACAACAAAGTGATTAGATGACAGAAACATGCAATCTCTCTCTCTACCTCTCTTCCTCCCACCCCACCCTCTTACACACACACACACAGAGTATTCTTTAAGGGAATTTCTCATGGAATATCATTATCTTTGGGTTCTCTAAATTTGAAAAATCCATAGTAGAAATGTAAGTGCAAGCAGAGGGGAAGATAATGTCTTAAGTACTAATGCTATCAAGCTAAAAGCTTTCAGCAGGTTTTCGGTGGAGGCAGAGAAACAGTCACCAGGAAGGACTTCCCACAAGGAGACAAGGAGGAGCAGCTGGGGAGGAGGTGGAAGTGGGTGACAGAGACATGGAGTCAGAAACAGAGCTGTGAGGAAGAAGGGGGGAGGCTGAGCAGCCGAAGGCTGGTGGTTAAAATAACTCGTGGTAACAGAGTGTTCTTTGTTACCACACACTGCTCTTTGTTATCACACATTACAGAAAGTTATAAACAACAGAAGCATGCCGTACACTAAAGCTGTGCTTCAAGCTCCAGGCTCTGGTGACCTAACAAACTCCCCTTGAGTAGACTGATGCTGTTTCCAGAACACCACATCAAGACTGTGGCCATTAAAGTGTACATCTCAGTATACGCATAGAGACCTTCTAAAATATTTGGTACTGTGCTCTTCTCAAAGAAGCCTTTTGCATTCACTTCAGTGTGGGTCAAGAAGATGTTAACACTGTTGGTTCACTTCTGATGAAAAGTGACTTAATTTTACAAAAAGACAAGGACAAATTAGGGACACTTGGTGGGGAGAGGGGAGGGAGAGGGTTGAGGGCAGATAAGAGCACAAGGACTGAGGTGATGGTGCACTGGTGAAATGGTGATGGGGATACATGGGTATTACAAAGAAAAAAAATTTTAAAAACCAAAAATAAAAAAGTGACTTAATTTTATAAGCAAAGGGATGCAAACTTTTTGGAGAAATTTAAAAAGTCAGAGAAAATTATCCCCTCAGGATTTACAACATAAAATTAGACACTCAACAAAAACAATAAGAATTTACAAATGAGACTAGCAGACAGACTCCTACTAGGGTCAGTGCCAGAGACAGACACCCTGAGGTGGCTCCGCTGAACCTTCACCCACTCCCTATCACTATCTTCGATCACCAACTTTCACACTGAACAAACAACTTTCTCTCCTTCAACTCCCACATTTAGCTACACAAAAACAACCACCCTAAGCAAAATGCATAGGAGGAGAGATGCATCCACTCTACATCTTCTATGGTGCCTGCTGCATAGCCAGTAGAGCCAATCAGGCTCTCTCTCCCTTCAAAACTGTCCATTAATATCTTTGTTTACTTGCTAAATGAATCATTCCCCCTCAGAAGTTAACATTTACTTTGTAACTGCCAAAGCTCTCTCTCAGTCTTCATACCTGACTTTTAGGTAGAAGTGGGTCAGACACCACAGAGACTTTCTCCTTGCTTAAACACCCACAGTGGTGCTGTTCTAGATAATGTCTTGTTATGCAGTTACAATCAATCACTGTGCTTCTATTACTAATAGCTATTTATCAGCCCGCTGTTTAAGTATCGATGTATTCTCAGGATCCCATTTTCTTCTCATTTCTGAGAATGCACCCAAAAACTGTCTAACTCATCTACTAAAGCTCCTTACCAGGTGCACAAATTCAAAAATAAGCTCATATCTGATTCATTTCTGTTATCGTAAGTCTGTCATGTATCCTGTGATATCATTCAGATATCTTTTCCCTCATTTCCACTATCATCTTCTCATGTCATCCTGTGCAGGTGATAGTACCAATATTAATCCCAAATGAGCCTCCACTTATTTAATTATCTGTTCATTCCATCCTTCACAGTACAACCAAACTTAATTCTTCTAAAACACAGATGTGCCTTATATCCCTCAACCATTTCCCTTCATCCTCACATGAGATGATGTCCAAACTTCACAAGATGAGAAATTTAATGGCAAACTGACTTTAACCTCCAATCACATTTACCACATATCCTACACTCTAGCCTTAGTGATAAACTCAACATGTATTTGCAGTTTACTATTTCTTTGTACATGGGGTTCTTTTGGCATAAGATTTAACTGAGCTTGTACCTCAGTCTGATAAAATCCTCATAACCACGTTCCAGCTGAAGGATCAAGATCTCTATGAAACAGTGTCAGTCCCACCCTCGGGTAACGAATCATTCATTCCCTTCTCTAAGTTACCATATCTTTCAAAAATCTTTGAACCTGTCATATTCCAAATTATACCTTTATGTATACCATACAAAAAAACTCTCAGAGATCAGAATCCTAGTTTTGGTATTCTCGGTACCTAGCACAGCACTCAGCATGTTTGTAAAGTGTTTATTAGGCTGAATTGAATTCAATGAAAATTTTAAAGTATCTTCCTTCTAGAAACAAATCTTTAACAATCAGATACATTAAATTCTGAAGGAGGAATAAAACACCTTTCCTCTAGAGAGGAAAATGATGGAATGTATTCATAGACAAACTTACCTTCTGCTGTATACCCTTTTATTAAATTTTAGATTTCTCTTTTGCCAAGTGTGTTAATTTTTTTTTACTAAAACTGAACTAATTACAACTTTTATCTACATGCAATTAAAAAGACCAATGTTCAAATTTACCTCTTTTCTGAAGGCTACAAAATCCTAGAATTGTCTTTTTCCTCCCACTACTATTCCTTATGCCCTAGTACTTAGGAAGCCTTACTTCATTTATTAGTGTTCACTAATATTTACAAGTATTTTCTTTATTGAATTGTCCTGTATGTAAACAACCAATATTTGTCTTTGTCATCCTGACTTGCTTTATTACATATAACTCCCTCCAACTCCTTTGATTTTGCTGAATAAAATCCCCTTCTCTAAATATACTACATCTTAATCCAATCCAATACCAGTGAGCTCATACGTCGTTTTGATGTCTTAGCTATTCTAAATAATGCTGCAAATTATCGAACAAATATTTTGAGTTAATGGCTCCATATTCTTCAGATAGATGCCCAAGGGTGAAATTGTTGGGTGATAAGATATGACCGTTTTTAGTTTTTTATGTAAATCCAGATGGCTTTCTAAAATCGACTGCACCAACTTACATTCCTACGAAGAGTATAATAGGGATCCTCTTTTTCTACATCTTCTCTAGTACTTGTATTTTTTTTTAATATGTGCCATTCTCATGAATGTGAGATGATATCTCATTGTGGATTTTAATTGCATCTTCCTTATTAAACTTATGATGAACATTTTTCTATGTTATCTATTGGCCTTTGGATACCCTCTTTGGTAAACTGCCAGTTCAGATATGCTGCCCATTTAATACTTGTGTTATTTGGTTTTTGATTGTTAAATTGTATAAAATACTTTGTATATCTTGTATATTAACCCCTTGTAGGTGTTAAAATATGTGAATATTTTATCTCATTGAGCATAATATCTTTTTAACCTATTTATATTCTATTTTGCTGTATAAATACTTGTCGATTCAAGGTAACCCTATTTATTTTTTCTTTTTTCTTAAGATTTATTTATGCATACAAGAGCTGGGGTACAGGCCAGAATCGTGGGAGGTGAGAGGATCCACCAGAGACAGAGTGGGGAGCAGAACAGGCAGATCTACTGAAACACACTGCTGAGGGGAGCAGCGGGCGAGGCAGGAAATGTCTGCTATGCCATGTGGGTCACCTCCCCAGCAGCTTGTAGTGGCTGCGGTTTGCTTCACAGTGTGTTGCTTAACCCATTGCACCACCAGGGGGGCCCCTATTTTTGCTTTTATTTTCCTTATTATAAGGATAGAGTCTCCAAATATATCCTTTCATTGATGTCACAAAACATATTGCCAAATTTTCTATATATTTTATTGCTGCAGGTATAATATCTAAGTCTTTAATCCATTTTGAATTTATTTTTGTAGGCTGAGTTAGAGAGTGATCCAACTTCATTCTACTATATGTAGCTATCCAGTTTCTCAGCACCTATTTGTTAAAGAGATTCTTTTACCCATTGTATGACTGTGCAGTCTCTCCAAGTCTCTACCTCTAGATTGTGGTTAAGCAGTAGGTAGTGCTAAATGGGGACTACAGTTGAGCCAGTGCCACAACCTGAGGTTATTCTCTTCGCTTTTAGACTATACGGCCTTATCTGTAGTACTTGCTCCTATTGTTCAGCCCCGGGTTAGTCAAACTGTGGTTAAGGAGAGCATTCCATTGTCGTGGTTTTGACCCTACGTGCAGGTAAGGTAGGTGTTTGTCCTGTCATAGTGCCAGGCTGCAAATAAAGCCTCTTCTATGAAGAGCACAGGCAGTCTAATGTGACTCTCCTTTACAGTCTCAACTCCAACTAGTCAGGCTCAAACCAGCAATTACCACTCTGTACCCTTACCCCTATAGTTACCCAGTGGTGCACCCTATGTCCTGCACACCGACTCTGTGGACCCCCTTCTCCAATGCAGTGCCCAGATTCTGAATTCCCTGATACGGGCATGTGCTCATTAGTTAACAATAGAAGAAGGGCTCAGTATAGTAACACCCCTTTCCTTCATGGGTTGTACTGCCTGAGACTACTATGAATAACGTTTAATTATACGATTTCCTACCCCTTTCCACCACATTGTTGTTCCCAATGAGTTTATCTTTCAGGGGTTGTTATCTTTGTTTTGTTGTAATTTAGTTATGAATAAGAATACGTAGAAAAGGTAAACTCAGAGTCTTCACTGCCATCTTGCAAGACTCCTCATATGTACTATTTTCAACAGTTTGAAGAGGCACTATAGTATGTGTCTGACAATATGTATATTGGTGATTTTAGGAATCATGGAACAACTTCACTAACCAGAGAAATGCAAGGACCAGAATAACCCCTGCAGAGATTATTCTTTTCCCCCCACCCCAACTGCCACATAGCCACATTATTCTTCAGTTGTAACATTCTTCACAGTGTTACTAATAATGGAATGATTAACAGATATGACCTCCATGGTGCATCATGAGCCCCTAAAAGATAGGGACTATTCCTTACCTCCATGGCCTCTAAGCTATACTTAGTATAGTGTTCTATATACACATGGCTGTCAACTTAAAATTACTTAATTGAATTAGACTGATCCTGAAAATATGGCAAAGTTTGAAATAAAGTAAAAAGTAACTTTTTTTATTTACTTGCAGGCAATAATTCATGTTAGGTGGAGGCAAGGAAGAAAAAATCTAAAATACTGCTAATAGGAAATAGCAATAAATATTAGGCTTACTAATATTACTAAGTGCAGAGGTATAATAGCTATAAAAATGCTATCAGCTGTTTTTGTCATCTCTTATCTTAAGTTGTGGATAAACATATTATCCCTTCTCCACTTATATTGGAAAAGTATGTATTTTACTTTCAAATGAGATGAATATATGCATAGCCAAAACTGTATGGAATCACTACTAAGTGAAAAGGAAAGTAAGTTTTCAAGCGATAGAGAAAAAAGGAAAATGGATTCTAAAATGATATCCTTATAAGCAAAATAGGGAAACAGTCAATTTCCGGATAGACCTAATATCTAACTTCTTTGGTGAAAATATCCCAACTAAATCCCTTAGTGCCTGGGAAACAGTTTGAAAAATCCCTGCTATGAAGAACAAAAAGTATAGGATGTGGACTCTACTCTCATGGAGCTGAAAATACAATTGCAATGACAACCACATTTAAAGTTAAATAACAACAGGAGATTTAAGGGAAACACGTATAACATAGAATTCATACACATGTCATGGAGGACCAAATATGTAAGTATAGATGATTCATATTCTTACTGGATATGAAATGACAGTTAATAATCTGAAGGTGGCTCATTTTGTTGCATCATCCAAGTCTGACCTCCATGACATCTTCTGTTTTCTTCTTCCCTTCTTCCTTCCTTTCTCTTTCTCTACACACACTCAGAATTGTTCTCTCTCATTCCTGACACACTCAGAGATGTATCTGCCTCTGCTTATACTATTTATTTACTATTGTCTAATTTGTATTATGATTAGATGAATGGCTAATTGCTTACAGGAAACTCCACATCTCATTCACTAAATAACTCTTAGTGCATTTGCCACCATAGAACACAACTGACTGTGAGACAATGCTTGCTCACAGTGTGCTAGGTCTGGACTTGATCCCAACCCCCATATTGCCTATAAGAATTCTACTTCTCAAGGGGAAAAAGGGAAATAAGATGATAGAAAAAGAGATATTAGTACTACATAGATAAAGCCTTTTTATTGGAGTAATGGTAACAATTAATTTATTGAACTGTCTCCTTTTGAAAGCCAAGTATTAGCTTTTAATTTAATTCTGCAATCCCATAATCTAGCCCAATCCTTGGTATAAAATAAATGCTTAATAAAAATCAAACAAACCCATTAATTAATAAAGAAGAAAAGAAGGTGGGGAAAAATGTTCTCACTTAATTATCACCCACTGAAATGAAAGATGAAAGAAAGTTGACAATAAGAGTACAATCCTCCCTACTTTCCCTCTCCTGTGTCCTAAAGTAATTCAACAGGTATCTCCTCTTACACCAAATTTAAAAGAATATTATAAGTAAAAGTTTACAGAACAAATTATCTTATTTCTTAAAACTGACTACTCACCATTTTGAACTCACATCAATAAATATTAAATACCAAATACAAACACACACATACACACACACAAACATATACACACAATGTGTTTCTGGTGCTATGGAGGAAACAGAAAAATAACACCTTTTCTTGTACCTTCCCTCAAGGATCTTCAGCCTAGTGTAAACTGTAGTGCCTTTCATTATGATGTGAAAGATGATGAAATTTTATAATATTTATGAAATTCTAGGTTTTAAAACAATAGCCAAAATAGATTTGCTAGCATGCCTTTTCAAAAAGTCCAAGTACTTTACAGCCAAACCCTAGAAGGCAGCTTGCCTGAAAGGCTTGTCTTCATTCCTTAGAAAGAAAACAGAATAGACAGTTCTTCAGATACAGTTATCAGTGACTTAATTTTAACAAAGACACCTATAGCTATGTGCCTATGTTAAAATAAAGCTAGTAAGGCTCTTTCCCAATTTCCTTTAACATGACTGTAAATGTTTGCTTCATTCTAATTTTTATGAACTAGTCCCAAACATTTTAACCTGAAATAGTTGTTCGTGTGTTTTAGTAATGCAAATATTCACTTCTGTCACAACTTCCATGTGGTAGTTTAAGCTGAGGTTCCATGGGCATATGTCATTCAACCATATAAAGGGGACAATACTTGGAAGACAAGTGTCACCTGGGAAATAGTTCAGTTTAACCAAATTCTCTCAAAAATTAAGCTGCCTAAAAATTCCTAATATGTGTGTTTATATTTTTTGTGCATGCAGAGAGCCTAAGATAAAGAACGATATATTTACATTTCTACCTATGTCTTTAAAAATTCAAACAACATATAAATAGGTGGGGGAGGAAAATGTATTGATATTTCAGAATTATTGAGGTTGAGAAAGAACACTGACTCCCCACTGGAGGTGCTCAGATGCAAAGACACTGGAATATACAGGTGTAAGTTCAAATTTTGACTGGGATACATGATAGTCATAACAACAACAACAGTATCCCCACCCTTTCCTCATGCCTGGGGATTCTAACAGTACCCCCCTCCTAAAGCACATCAAGTGGGGGGCGTGGCACCTGGCACACAACATGTCCTCTTTCAGGTCAGCTGGTATTATTACTGTTGCTGCTATTATTGTTGTTGCCGTTATTGTCACTGCTATTGAGTTGCGACCATTACTACTCCAACTGCCAGCATCACTACATCCATGAAGAAATGTTTCATGCATAGTGAATACAACTGCAGGTTCGAGAGTTTGAGTTCAAATCCCAGTTTGGTCCTTTTTTGACTTAGGCAATTACCTTGAATAATTTATTTAACCTCTCTGTATCTTAAATTCCATATATAAAAAGAGAATGATCATATTCAGAGAGCTACTGTGAGGTTAATATGTATTAAATGTTTCCTCAGAGTTGTACATAGTAAGCATTTCATACATATCCTTACAGTATCTGAAATAAATTAATAATGCATACAGATCATTGTATGTACATTATCAAGCTACATGTTCGCATTTTATATATATGTTCCTATACATATATTTTTTAAATATCTTAATTTACAGATAAGAAAATCAAACTATGGAGTGTGTAAGTAACATATTGAGTGGCAGTCTTGATTTCAACCTAGGCAATTTTGTTCAAGAGTCCATGCTCCTACAAGACTAAGCTATGCTACCTGAAAAAAAAAAAAAAAAAAGCTTAAAAAGTGAATGAACGTTACTGATGGGAAAATACTGAAAAAAGTCAATCCCCTTGACCCTAACATTTTCAGTAGGCATGGAAAGTTCTTGCAAAGTAAAGGGAAGACAAAAACATGTGAGGGGAAAAGAAGGGCCAACACACTTGCAGGGGCTTTCCAGTCAAATCTGGAACATGAGAGCAGACTAAAGACATAAAAGAAACTCAGGATTTTAGCCCTGAATCCAAGATTACAAAGTTTTTAGCACATTTTAAATTGACAAAGAGAAAATTTTTATTAGAGACTTGATCTTCTATGGTACCAGGAGGAATTGTAAATAATCAGAAGACTAGATACTAGTCTTCAAAAGTTTACAGGAGGTCAAACATCTTCAACATCCTCCTAAACCAATATGAGGTTAATTTGTTGATCTGTAACTTTTCTAGACTGCAGCACTTTCAATTTGAATTTCTGGCCATTTGAGGTCAAAAACCTCAGTGTTTACAACAGAACAAGTTGGTGAGAAAGACTTATCAATTCTTCAATACCCATAAAATCTCACCTCATAAAAATCCTACTCCAAAAACCTAGGAATTTTAGGTCAACCATGTATTAAATCACTAATTTGCTAATGACTAATTCTTGGGAGTGATTTATTGCTCTTTCCATGGTCTTTGAATTCAGTTTCCTGCAAATGTCTCAACTTTCAGTTCTTCTACGTCCTCTTTTCAGTAGGTATTTCCCAATAAAAAATGTTAAGTAATCAAAAATTTCAATAAAAAAAAAAAAAAACTCCCGGACAGTAGACAGAAAGAGATGGGGAAGGAGCATAAGGGAAAATGAAAGTGGTTCACTGACCTTAAAAAGATAAACATTTTACATCTACCAAATTAGCAAATATCAAAGTGTTTGCTGATCTACTGTTGTTGGTGAGTTGTGGGAACAACTGACCTCACACATAGCAAGTGAGAGCACAAATCAATACAAACTTCTACAGAGATGAACTCAATCAGCATCTATCCAATTTTAAATGCACACATTCTCTGAACATGTCATTCCCTGAGCATAAACTTTAGAACTTGATTTCATTTCATGCTACACCAAAGTGACATCCAACTTTTGAGTACTTCTAAATTTCAGAATAGATATTAATGACAGTGTTTCATCATAGCATACTTAATATAGACAGTATAACTTTACTTAATAAATTATGTTACAATAAATATGATGTCCCAATAGAATGAAATCATATTTTCTCCTGTTCTTTTGGTGACTAGATTAGGAAATGTGTTTAGATCTCTGTTATGTTTTATAGAATAAGTGTTCTATAAATGTTATTGTGTTCAAGAATAAGTGTTCAAGAATAAGTGTTACTGGATTGTGGGTCAAGCTATCTGTAAGCAGAAGTCTGGGTTTGCAAAAGGAAGACCTAAAAGCTTTTAATCTTTCCTCCTGTCAACAATTCTGTCCTCTTAAATAAGATTCTTCATTTCTCTCATTACCCTTATCTGTGAATGATGAACCCAAATTAGCTCTAAATTTGTTTCATTTTTATTTTTTTTAAAGATTTATTTATTTATGCATACAAGTACTGGGGTACAGACCAGAGGTGTGAGGGGTGAGAGAATTCACTACAGATAGAGCAGGGAGCAGAACAGGCAGATCAACGGAAGTACACTGCTGAGGGGAGCAGTGGGCGAGGCAGGAGAGGTCTGCTATGCCATGTGGGTCCCCTCCCTGGCCAGCAGCAGGGATCGAACTCGTGCTGCAGTGGCTGCGGTTTGCTTCATAGTGCATTGCTTAACCCACCAGGGTTGCATTGCGCCACCAGGGAGGCCCCTTAATTTGTTTTATTTTTAATAATCCATCTATACTACAGCTACACTAAGCTGAACCTCAATCTGGCCATACAAAATGAAAAAGGAACAATTACTTAAGAAGTGAGTTCATGCTTATTATTTAGCATTACAGATCTCCATTATTTCTCTTAACCTTGCCAATGACTTCATAAGATAGTTATTGTTATATTCTTTTCACAGGCTAGCAAACTGAAGTTCATAGGTGTTAAGTAGTTGCTAGGATTCCAGAGTTAGCAAGTGACCAGGCAAGAAATCAAATCCAGCTAGGTTTAACCCCAAATCTAAGTTCTTACTCTTTGCTATATATTTCCTATATCCAGTAAACCAGATTTAAAGAATTCTTTCTCCATTACAGATTTTGTATAACAGGAAAATATGTAAATGTAACACAAAAAGATAAATGTATTTTAAAAGGGAAATAGAAAAAGAGCTGTTTGTTTTTCCAAAGTTTTAATATATATTTTTTAAACTCTGAATCACTGTAAGTGACTTTAAAACCTATGTTTCTATACAGTACTAAAATAACCAGAAAAAATGTTATTATTGGACTCTATTTAGACTAAGGTAAATATGGGTATCTGATTCTTTTTTTCCTACCAGTTATGTTATAAAGATATAGACTGAAACACTCCTACACCTAGTCCAGGAATAGTTTTAACTAAAAGGTCATTACATTGTTAACTCACATTCCAAAAAAAAAAAAAAAAACAACATAAAAGTCATTCATTCATCCCAGGACCCAAAAGCTTTCTTTAATTTGGTAACCATTTATAATTTTTAAAAACTGGAATGGGGGGATACGTGATAGAGCACTTACTTAATTTACTTAAATCTATCTAGTAGCTAAAGGAATAAATTAAAAATTATAGTATAGTATCTTTAATCAGAGTGGAGATTATCCTACATTAATCTATACTACTCTTTTCATGAATTTAAGAGTTACCTGAGATGTGATCTTATCTTCTGAACAAGACTGGAAAGAAGAGGCATTTAGGTAGAATGACAGCTTATAAACTAATAGAGGAGAGGAAACAAAGGGTACTAGAGTAAGCTTCTATATGCAGAAATCTTTTTCCCAAGAGGTACCTACAGCAGCAAATATCATTGGGGCAGGCGCATTCTCTCTTAGAATTTCAACAAAATGATTGGACCTAGAAAGTATTATGCTTAGTAAAATAAGTCACATTATTACATTCATATATAGTGTATAAAGAAACAAATAAAACAAATGTATAAACTAAATAAAACAAAAGTACTCTTCAACTGTAAGTTCAAATTAGTGGTTTTTAACAGAAGGGAAAGAGGATTAGGGGATATGTAGATCTGGTCAAAGGGGTCACATGTATGATGAAGGATAGAACCAGACTTTTAGTGATGGACTTAAAGTAGTAAATAGACAATTATTTATAATGATGAACATCTGAAACATATAATTGTTATAAAACAATACTTCAGTAAAAAATTTATATAACTAAAAATATTTTTCTGCTATCTGAAGTCACTTTGAGTCACAGTTGCTTCTATTGTAAATTAAGAGATAAAAGGAAAAGTTTCTTAGTATTGAGAATAAAAAGGAATGAGTGTAGACCTATAACACTAACAAAATGCCTCACCTATAAGAAAGAATAGGGAGAAATAATGGTCTAAATGAAATCCTGAGCTTTAGGGCTCATCGAGGTGACTCAGAAAGGATGGGCTTATCTGATGCTTCTGTCACTTCCTCTTAAAGATCAATGTTGCACCCTTCATTAAGAAAAAAGACAGAAGTGGCCAGCATCTTGTATGACTACCTCCACTTCGTTCCTCCCTCTTCTGGAACTTTTGTCTGAAGACATCAGGTTAGTGGGTAATTCAATGCAATATGTCAGATTACCAGCATCACATGCTGACCAAAATAATTTGCCAGAATCAACTATTTCAGATTAAAAACAACCACTGGGTATCTCCTGTGTTGTTGTTATATCACCTGAAGCATTTTGCTCAATGTCAAGAATATGTCTCCCTTCTGTGTTTCTCCTACGATCAAGGGGAGAGTACTTGGATCATGTCCCAAGAATCCAACAATGACAAGTTTGCATCATATCCAAAAGTAGCAGGAAGGTTCATTACACAGTTCAAATAAAAAAAAAAAACAAAAACCCTCAAAAAACAAAATAACATACCCAAAATTCTGAAATATTACATTTCTGTTTATTTGTGGGTCATTTTTGGGCTCTATTCTTTTTCATTAGTTTATTTGGATGTTTGCTATATTATTCTTTTAGCTTTATAAATGTCAGAAATAATTCACAACTTTCTGAAGTTATGAAAATGAGGTCTTAGAATCACAAAGAAGCCCAGATTCTTCTAGATACTGGGACAGTGAATGATTAAAGAAGAAAGAGCTGATACTATTTTAAAAACCATGAAAATAAAAACAAATTTCTGTCTCTTAGAATTTGATTTCTCATTAAAGCTAAGGAAAGATCCACTTTCAAGACTTTGTAACATTTGCTTACTTAAATGCTATTTCCCTCTTGCAATCCTGAGTAATGAATGCGTTTTAAAAGTCCTGTGGCAACACACAGAGCCATGTCATTCACTGACCTTGGTATATTCCTAATGAGATGTCCCTCTGTGATATAAGAATTACTAATGGGGGATGGGAATAATGAGTGGGGGGAGTGGAAGATGAATGATACAGAAAGGACACATTTAACATTTTTCATGAGTAAGATCAATATGCTGTACAACAGAAACATAATAAATCACTTCATCAACTAACCCTTACCCCTGAAAAAAGCTACTCATAGGCTTAGCAGCAGAATCCAGTAAACAAATTACCCTGAGAGATTAATTGGATGTGAACTAAGGCCTCAACAGCATTTCTTTCCTCCAACTGCTTATCGTGCCTGAAAACTATGAGGATGGCTCTAAACTTATTCTAATTTCTAATTTATTGAAATATTCTGCCCTATCTCTTGCTACAACATCATACAACCTAACCATTTTACTTTGTATTTATAGTAAAAACAAAACAAAACAAAATGAGATCAAAGTTGAGAACTAAAATTACAGGGATCTTGATTCAAATACAGCCACGTGATTTAATTTTCCTTAGAAGTGTGCTCATTCATTCTCCAAATTAGCCCTCAAATAATGCCTAAAGACATTAAATAACCCTGTATGCAGAGTTAAAAATCAGAGATGCCTGTGTCCAGGATAGAATGTGATATTCCCCAAATTTCCATGAACTGAATTTCAGAAAACATGTGCTACAATTATGTTCAGAAGTGTGCTGCATGGCAGACCAGAACGTGCCCCAGGAATGGTAAACCATGTTCTATCCACAAGCTAAAATAATGAGTGAGTCAACGAAGAGAACTAAGATTTGAGGAACCTAAGGAATGGATACTGATTTCAGAGTTTACTCACTTAGGTTGTGCCCTCATTACCTCTCAACTGCCTCAGTATAAAACCTCTTTATTTTGGGTGAAATGATAAGATTTATTATATTATGGGACTAATATAGTTACCTTGGTCAATTCTCTCACATAACTTCTCTGAGCCTCAGTTTCCCAGCTCATAAAACAAAAACAATAAAACTTTTCATCTTGCCTTCCTTCTTGGATTAAATGAATGACACATACTACAGACGAGTATTTTGAAAAAGTATAAAATGGCATAATACGGAAAGTCAAGTTATTCTTACTCTTAATTTTCTTACTCTTAGTAATAGAAATCTGAATTCTTAACACAGAAACCATAACAGGTAAAGTAGAATAAGTGAGGTTTTATATGACAGTCACTTTCCTTACATCTTTCTTATATATAAAAAATATCAGCGGTCATTTTTGTACAATGTGTGCTTTCTCCTCTCAGGTGTAGTTCCCATAAAATTCCCATCACCAATTAACCCGTGCTTCGTTACCATAGTCCCTTCTGCTCTTCCCTCCCAATTTTGATCCCTTCCCTTCCCCCTCTTGAAGAACATCTCTGATTTATACTGCCTGCTAATTTTATTTATTTACTTATTATTTTTTTCCTGATCCCTTATTTGGTTCCCCTATATTCCTCCTATAAGTGAAATCATTCAATATTTTTCTTTTTCCTTCTGGCTTATTTCAATAAGCATAATCATTTCTAGTTCAATCCATCTTGATGTGAATGGCATGAGTTTATCTTTTTGATTACTGAATAGTATTCCAAGTATATACCACATCTTCTTGATACATATATTTTTGAACATTTGGGTTGTTTCCATATCTTATTGTAAATAGTGTTGCAATTTAAACATTGGGGTGCAGGTATCCTTTTGAACTAATGTTTTTGTGTTCTTACATCTTAATTAGCCTCATTCCTAAAGGACTGATTTGTTAAACCACATGCTACCCTAGTAAATTCATATCCTTACATGAATATGGTTCCACAAAATTGACTATCCTTGAAAAGAAGACAACTTCTGAAAAAACTGAAAGAAAATATTTTTAAAAGGGTCAGGGATGGTGATACCACAAAACAAGACAGATGACACCTAATTAGGAAAAAACTAAATTTAAAAAGCTTGTTTTTGACACAAAAACCAAAAATGAAAAGACAAGGACAAACTGGGGACACTTGGTAGGGAGGGGGGAGGGGGAGGGTTGAGGGAAGATGGGAGCACAGGGGACTGAGGTGATGGTGCACTGGTGATATAGTGATGAAGAATACATGGGGATTACAACTGATGTCAAATATATATAAATTAAAGGGAAAAATAGAATAAAAAATAATTTTTAAAAAAGCTTGTTTTCAATACACCTTCATAATAGAGTTCAAAGATACACAGTTTGTTAAAAAAAAGTTTGTGCTTTTTAAAATTAATTTACTTATACATATTTGATATCAGTTGTAGTCCCCATGGAGTTCCCACCACCATTTCACCAGTGCACCCTTACCCGAGTCTCTTGTGCTCTTTCTGCCCTAATCCCCATCCCTTCCCCCGACCCTCATGATGCTTTTGAACTGTCTTTGTCTTTTGGTTCCTGTATTTTTTTTATTGTTGTTCTTTTCCTTGAGCCCTGTTTTTTGTTTGTTTCTTTATATTCCTCCTACTAGTGAAACCATCCAATATTTTTCTCTTGCCTTTTGACTTATTTCATTGAGCATAATTCCTTCTAGCTCCACCCATGTTTCTACAAATTTCTCTAAGCTTATCTTTTTTAACTGCAGAATAGTATTCCATTGTGTAAATGTACCACCTCTTCTTGATCCAGTCATCTATTTTTGGGCATTTGGGTCATTTCCAGGTCTTACCAATAATAAATAGTGCTGCAACAAACATAGATACATACAGATACTCTTTTGAAATGGTGTTTTTGTGTCCTTTGGGTAGATCCCTAGGAGCAGTATTACTGGGTCATATGGTAGCTCTATTTTTAGTAGACCTAGGAACCTCCATATGGCTTTCCACAGTGGTTGGATTACTTGTATTCCCACCAGCAGTGTAGTAGAGTTCCTTTTTCTCCACATCCTCACCAACACTTGTCGTTATTGGGTTTTGTTTTTTTTATTATTATTATGTGCCATTTTTACTGGTGTAAGGTGGTATCTCAATGTGGGTTTAATTTGCATTTCCCATTTGCATGAGGGACGTTGAGCATTTTCTCATATGCCTGTTGGCCTTTTGCATGTCTTCTTTAGAGAAGTGTCTTTTAAGGTCTTCTGCCCATTTTTTTGACTGGGTTGTTTACTTTGTTTTTCTTGAGTCTTGTGAGTTCTTTGTAAATCTTTGTGATCAGACCCTTGTCAGTTGTGTGTAGTGCAAAGATTTTTTTTCCCAATTGCTGAGGTGTCTCTTTGTTTTGGTTAATGTTTCTTTTGCTGTACAGAAGCTTTTTAATTTTATGTTGTTCCAGAGGTTTATCTTCTCTCTCATGTTTATTGCTTTGGGGGATGCCTCATTAAATGTTATTGAGATGTATGTCTTGTAGTGTTTTGCCTATGTTTTCTTCTATAAATTTTATAGTTTCCAGTCTTACATTTAGGTCTTTTATCCATTTTGAACTGATTTTTGTACATAGTGTAAGGTAGTGGTCTAGTTTCATTTTCTTGCATGTGGCAGATCAGTTTTGCCAGCACCATTTATTGAATAAGCTGTCCTTGTTCCATTGTACAGTCTTTCCTCCTTTATCAAAGATCAGGTGTCCATAAATGTGTGGTTTTACTTCTGGGCTTTCTATATGGTTCCACTGAGCCATGTGTCTGTCTTTGTTCCAGTACCTAGCTATTTTAATTACTATTGTTTTGTAGTAAAGTTTGAAGTCTGGGAGTGTGATACCTCCATTCCCCTTCTTACTAGTCAGGAGAGTTTTGGCTAACTGGGGTGTTTTGTGACTCCATATGAATTTCATCAATATTTGTTCTATTTCCTTGAAGAATGTCACTGAGATCTTTATCGGTATAGTGTTGAATCTGTAAATTGCTTTTGGTAGGATGGCCATTTTGATAATGTTGATTCTTCCTATCCATGAGCAGAAGATATCTTTCATTTTCATTATTCATATTTTTCATATCTTTCATATTTTCATTTCTTCATGTCTTCTTCTATTTCTTTTAATAATGTTTTGTAATTTTCTCTATATAGGTATTTTGCTTCTTTTGTTAGGTTTATTCCCAAGTATTTGATTTTTTTGACCTCCATTGTAAAAGGTACATTTTTCCAGATTTCTTCTTCAGATTGGTTGTTTGTATATAGGAAGGCTACTGATTTTTGTGTGTTGATCTTGTAGCCTGCTACTTTACTAAACTGGTTGATTGTTTTAATTATATTTTCTGTAGAGCTTTTAAGGTTTTCCAAGTATATTATCAGATCATCTGCAAATAGCAATAGTATTACTTCTTTCTCTATTTGGATGCCTTGTATGTCTTTTTCCTGTCTTATTGCTCTGGCTAGGACTTCTAGTATTATATTGAATAGTAGGGGAGAGAGTGAGCATCCTTGTCTTGTTCCTAATATCAACAGAATGCTTTCAAGTTTTCACCATTGAGGATAATATTGGCGGTGAGTTTGTTGTATAGTTTTTATCATGTTGAGATATGGTCCTTCTATTCCAAGGTTTTTGAGAGTCTTCATCATGAATGGATGTTGAATTTTGTCAAATGCCTTCTCTGCATCAATAAATATGATCATATGGTTTTCATCCTTCCTTTTGTTAATGTGTTGGATTACATTAATTGCTTTTCAGATACTAAACCATCCTTGTGCCACTGGGATAAATCCCACTTGGTCATGATGTATTATCCCTTTGATGCATTGTTGGATTCTATTGGCTAAAATTTTATTGGGGATTTTTGCATCAGTGTTCATTAGAGAGATTGGCCTGTAGTTCTCTTTCTTTGTGTTGACTTTGGTTTTGGTATTAATATAATGTTGGCTTCATAGAATGTATGGGGTAATAGTCCTTCTTCCTCAATTTTTTGAAAGAGTGTGTAAGATAAGTACTAGTTCATTTCTGAATGTTTGGTAAAATTCATTTGTGAAACCGTCTGGTCCTGGGCTTTTGTTTTGGGGGAGTGTTTTGATTACTGCTTCAATTTCACTGCTCCTAATTGGGCTGTTTAAGAGTTCTGTTTCTTCTTTGTTTACCTTTGAAGGGTTATATTGTTCTAGAAACTTGTCCATCTCTTCTAGATTGTTGAGATTGTTAGCATATAACTGTTCATAGTACTGTCTGATTATTCTTTTAATCTTTTCTGAGTCTGTTGTGATTTCTCCTCTTTCGTTTCTGATCTTACTTATGTGTGTTTTCTCCCATTTTTTTCCTTTGTTAGTCTGGCTAGATGTTTATCTATATTGTTTATTTTTTCAAAGAACCAACTTTTGGTTTCATTGATTTTTTGGATTTTTTTATTTCTATTTCATTTATTTATGCTTCAATTTTTATTATTTCCTTTCTTCTAGTGGTTTTTGGATTCTTTTGTTGTTCTTTTTGTAGTTTGTTAAGTTGGGCAATTAGGTTGTTTCTTTGAGGTTTTTCTTGTTTGTTGATGTGAGCTTGAATTGCTATAAACTTCCCTTTTATTACTGCTTTTGCTGCATCCCATACATTCTGGAATGTAGTGTCTTCATTGTCTTCAATTCGAAGTATTTTTTAATTTCCTCTGTAATCTCCTCTATAATCCATTGTGGGTTTCAATCTCCATGACACGGGTGGGTTTCCTGTCTTATATTCATGATTAATTCCTAGTTTGATATTTTCATGGTCAGAGAATATAGTTGGAATGATTTTGATCTCATTGTATTTGTTGATGTTGGTCTTGTGGCCCAGTATGTGGTCAATTCTGTAGAATGATCCATGTGCACTTGAGTAAAAAGTATACTCTGATTTTTTTGGGTATAGTGCCCTATAAAGGTCTGTTAAGCTCATGAGTTCTATCTTGGTCTTTATTTAGGGCTCTGGTTTCTTTATTTTTTGTCTTGTTGATCTGTTCATTGGTGAGAGTGGAGTGTTGAAGTCTCCTACTATGTATGTATTTTCTTTACTATTTTCTTTCAGAGATGATATATTTTGGTGTGTCTCCATTTGGTGAATATATATTGAGATGTACTGTGTCCTTGAACATTATGTAGTGTCCTTCCTTGTCTTTTTTACCTTTTTCAGTTTGAAATCTATTTTGTCTGTTATAGGTATAGCTGTTCCTGCTTTCTTTTTTGGTCCATTAGTTTGTAGGATTGTTTTTCAACCTTTTACTTTCAGTCTGTGTTTGTCTTTTGTGTTTAAATGTGTTTCCTGGAGACAGCAGAAGGTTGGCTTGTGATTTTTAATCCTACCTGCTACTCTGTGCCTTTTTACTGCTGAGTTTAGTCCATTTACATTTAGAGTTAAAATTGATATGCTGGCACCTGTATTTACCATTTTGTCTTTTGTGGTTTGTTTTCCTTTGCCTTATCTTGTTCCTCTTATTCATTATCTGTTGATTTTGGTTTTAGTACTTCTTTGTAGTATTTTTTGGAGTGGAGGTCTGGTTGTGTTGAATTTCTGAGTTTCTGTTTGTCTAGGAAAGTCCATATTTTTTCTTCATATATGAAGGAAAGCTTTGCAGGATAGAGAATTCATGGTTGGCATTTGTTGTCTTGCAGTTTTTTATTTTTTATTTTAAAGATTTATTTATTTATGCATACAAGCACTGGGGTACAGGCCAGAGGTGGGGGGTGGGGGGAGAGAGGATTCACCACAGAGAGCAGGGAGCAGAACAGGCAGATCAACGGAAGTACACTGCTGAGGGGAGCAGCGGGCACAGCAGGAGAGGT
>JAGFMF010011403.1:2183395-2319614 GCA_019455555.1 Galemys pyrenaicus
CTGCTGAGGGGAGCAGCGGGCACAGCAGGAGAGGTCTGCTGCACCATGTGGGTCCCCTCTCTGGCTGGCAGCAGGGATCGAACTCGTGCTGCAGTGGTTACGGTTTGCTTCATAGTGCGTTGCGTAACCCACTGCGCCACCAGGGAGGCCCTCTTGCAGTTTTTTAAATATATCCCTCCATTCTCTCCTTGCCTGCAGTGTGTCTTCAGAAAAGTCTTATGTTAGCCTGAATGGGTTTTCCTTTATATGTTAGCTGTTTCTTCCCCTTGACAGCTTCATTATTACCTCTTTGTCTTGGATTCCTGAGAGCTTTACTAGTATGTGTCTTGCTGTATTTCTCTTTCTATCATAGAAATTCAGAGTGTGTCTTGTTTCTTGTATTTCTATATTCATCTCCTTTATCAAGCTTGGAAAATTCTCTTCAGTTATCTCCTTAAACAGATTTCCATTTCCTTTATTTTGCTCGGCTCCTTCTGGGATTCCAATAATCCTTATATTTCCTTTCTTGATGGTGTCCGAAAGATATCCTTCTTTTTTTTTCCTTTGGAATTCTTTGTCTTTTTCTATTTTGGTTCTTTGTATTTCTGTGTCTTTGAGAGTCCTAATTCTTTCTTCCATTTCATCCATTCTGTTTCCACTGCTTTTCTTATATTCCTGTAGTTCCTCCACTTTCTTTTTTAATGACTCATTTTCATTCTTCAGTTCACTAATTATTTTTATCATATCATCAATTCTCTTTTGTTGATCTTTCTGATTTTGCATCGTGATGATTCTAAATTCTCTTTCTGATAGACTGAACATTTCTTCCATGTCAGTGTTGTTGGGTTCTTGTATTGGGTTTTCTTTTTGTGGTGTGACTTTCCCCTGTGGGCTTACTTGGTTATTTATATTTTTTCTTCTCCCTGTTTTCTGTTTTCTAATTTGTTGTATTTGCTATGACAATGTTTTGCTTGTACTGGCAGGCATCTCTTTGGAGTATTTCTTTTGGAGTGTCTGTAGCTGATAGTCAGGTGATGTTCAACAGTAATTCCACAGAGCATTTATTCGGGATCCCCAATCCAGAATTCCTTATTCTGTGATGCTGGCATCCAGTGAGTGCTATCCCAGTGCTACCTAAGTTCGCCTAGACCAGGGAGCCCTACTCAGTTCCAAATTACTGGCTGCGGGTGAGTTTTGGCTGGCGGACTGGCCCCACCCCTTCCCTCTGTCCACTTAGCTGGCTGTCTTACAGCAGCTGTCCGTGTTTTGCTGGGAGCCTAGTTGGCTGCTTCCCATTTTGTGATGGTGGGGTCTGGCTGTACTCTCTCAGCTCTTTGGAAGTTTTCTTGTATGAGGAATCCCCTGTCTGGGTGTGGGTCCCGGGGCACGCAGGAATCCTGGTTCTGGGGCACTCCCCAGCTTGCCTTGGTGTGCTCAAGCTGCAGTTTCTTAGTCCCTCACTGAGATTGCATGCTGTCCCTAACCCAGGACTCCCTGCCCGAGAAGATGGCTCCCATCCGGAGCTCTCTCGGCTCCACCATTCCAATCAGGGGCATTCACCCCAAACCATCAGTTCCAAATGCAGTTTGTGCTTTTTTTCAGAATGACCACTCAAAAGGACAAAACTGAACCATCTAAGCAAGATGAAAAGATTTTTCTGTCAGATACTAGGGCCTATCCTTAACTAAAAGAATAAAACTGGTAGTGCCTTTTCCTTTTAACTTAGCTGGATTTAAGTAGCTATTTTCACAAGTAGTATTATAAAGAGCTGCATGGTGTTTTCTATATATCACCCTACAATTTTAACTAATACTGGAATAGGACTATTCAGGAGGATGGAATTCATAGGGTCTTATTTTGCATGGTGCTCTCCTGGGACCCTCTGGCTTAAGGACACCAGGGAGCATGCACAGTTAATGGAATCTCTAGAGTTGTACAATGTAGCAAGTCTAGTGACAGAGAAAAGAACTAGGTTTGGAAGCTCTGGAGAATACTAGAGTATGGAAAAGAATCAATATAACTCAAAATAGCTCCATGCAAGGTAGTTATAGAATGGGGAAAAGCTCTAGTCTCAAGTCTAAAAGACCTAGGTCCTGGTTCATAATCCAGTATTTACTGGCTATATAAACTTAGATGAAATCATGTGAGCACTTCATTCATTTTAAAATGGAAATGAAAACCACAACCAACTTTTCCAATGAAATTTTGCATGGGGCAGAGCTTTGTGAAGCTGACTTAACAAATGGAAGATGTTATTAGCTTGCATAGAGTTCAGCTTCCCTTATAGACTGCCTCACATAATGAAAACTCTTGTTCCTTGGGGTCCAAAAATAAATGTTCCAATGCAGCTGTCCCTACTTATTTTTCTTTTGCCATGTGCATAGTGGGCTTTTTATTATTCTGTATAAATCAAATAAGACCTCTTTAATTTGTCAATGTCTACTATGAAGTATCTCCAAATCTAATCTTGATTCAAAAAGTTTCCTGTGTTTAACAGGTTTGTGAAACAATAAATATTCCCATTAAAATCAGTTCATAACGAAGGAAGAATTCCCTTTTCTGTTAACAAGTCATATCTAGTGCCATCTTGGGTACCAAAAGTACAGGCTTTCAAAGACTTATTCTAAATTGAAGCATGAATGAGCTTCACTTTTAAATCAAGAAGAGCATACAAGGAGAGAGACACAGTGAAACTGCAAACCTCTAGATCACTGTGTATTTTCATTATACTGTGGTTTCATTATGAATACTAAAATTGTAAGCATTTGATTATTTATAGAGATTCTCATCTAAGGTTAAAATTCTAGTTTAGAAGATCACACTATTTTTGCATTAAATGCTTCCCCATCAAAAGAGGATAAACTTTAGGTAAAACTCTTCTTCTTGGACAAAGAACCATCTATGTACATATATCAGTATTTCTGTAAGAAAACAAATCCTGGCAGCTCTCCTGCCTGCCTGTGACTATACAGGAAGCTCTCTTTTTCTTTCTCCCTTTCTTAATAGACCTCTCCATTGAAAATTAAAAAGAAAAAAGAAAAGGAAAGGAAATCTCACTGTCAAATAGGTATTTGGAATAATTTGCATCTCTTCCTATTACAATTCAGGATGCATAAAAATTATTTCTTCACAGAGGTCATTGCCAGGGTCTTTTGTGAAGTCAGGAAAGAGACTGAGGCTATCTCAAGCTTTCACATGGCTTTTTATGTGGCAATGCCAAATAAAGCACTTTTTTTAAAAGTCAGGTATTCATGTTTCAGGCATTGACTGTGATCTTAAAATAACTGTTTTCTTCCTTTTTAAAAAATTTTATTTATTTTTTAAATTTTGTAGAAGAACTGGCGTGTAGGCCAGAATTGTGGGAGGTGAGATGATTCACCAGAAACAGACTGGGGAGCAGGACAGGCAAATTTACTGAAATACGTTACTAAGGGGAACAGTGGGCGAGACAGAAGTCTGGTAGATTAGCTCCCCGGCCTGGGATTGAACTCAGGCCATTGCAGTGACAGCCTGAGACTTAAACCCTAGGCCATCAGGGAGCCCCATAACTGGTCTCCTTCTACATGAATAAGGCTGATAAATTCAGGCCGCCATAAACCAGTGGTTATCAACCAGGAGAATTAGAGAGACAAGCCAACCCTTGGGTATATTTTGGTCACTCTAAGGAGTGAAAGGATTGTTAGCGAGTAGGCCAGGGATGCAGTTATACATCCTACAATTTGTAAGCAAGCCCTATGTTAACAAAAAATGATCCATTCCAAATGTTAATAGTATAAGACATAAAGCCTAACTAGGGATACTATACTCTGCTAAAGAATGAATATAAGACAATCCCCCAAAATAGGTATAAACTCTATAAGATAGATATAAGCATATTAAATGTCACTAGTTTTAAGCACTAGATACACTTTCTTTCAGTCACCAGGTGGGGAAATACACTGTTTTTAAGCACTGTTACAACCTCTATATTCTCTTTATAATTATCCTTCATAGTTTTTCATAAAAAAAAACAAAGGGAATGAGTAGTTGCTAAAAATAATGGGGGAGGGTGGGAGGAAGGAGATCAGTGGCATCAGAAGGAGAAATAAATGTAAAGAGAAAAAAAAAATCCCATCCTTGCTCCAGATGCAGACATAATGTAACACTTCAGTCAAAAGGGGCATCTCTTTGAAGCCAACAAAGCTTTATTTCTGCCATGTGATGAACATCATAAAATTGCCTAAAATCTAAAATGTAAGGTCTTGTTTCCTAACTATCATAGTCCATAGTAAGTAAACCCAATACCTTATACGTAAAAGGTCTTTTACAAATTAAGTTGCTTATATAATAAGAAATGTAATTGTATAATCTTAAAATTATCTTCACAGACGTATTGAACTCTAGTGAATTCAGTGCACAAGTAAAATGCCCTTGAGTCTTTCACGTAACTTACACATTTAAAGTGTAAACCTGGGGCATCCCTGGTGGCGCAGTGGGTTGAATGCCACACTGTGAAGCATCTGCAGCACAACAGCGCGAGTTTGATTCCTGGCCAGGGAGGGGGCCCACATGGCACAGCAGACTTCTCTCTGCCTCGCCTGCTGCTCCACTAAGCTGTGTATTTCAGTTGATCTGCCTGTTCTGTTCATCACTCTGTCTCTGGTGAATCCTCTCACCTCCCACAATTCTGACCTGTACCCCAGTTCTTATATTCATAAATAAATAAATCTTTTTAAAAAATAAATAAAGTGTAAACCTGAGTATAAGCCGTGAGAGTCTCCAGCAAGTAACCATTTCATATTGCCCCTTATCAACACTGTAGAGACATTCTTAGAGCAGGTTTTCTAAGTAGAAGTCAGTTAGGCAATTGATAAGATACTTTCCAGAATACCAGATATCATCAAATTCACTGAGAGATTATTTGATTAAAAGACAGACTCTCACTGTTGGAAAGGTAGGAAAGAACTACCATTGCTCTCTGAATCCCTTTAACACACACTGACCGAGAAGTCATCCAGTCTATTCCTGGACCCCTTGTTATCTCAGTATCACCCGAATGGTAGAACTGACTTAATGCTATTTCTCAATGTCTGCTTACATGCTGTTAAGTTATGCATGGACTAAAGTATTTAAATCCTATCACTAACACCCCTCCCTAACTTCAACAGCCTGAGACCATGCTGGCACAAACCTATTTAGTCTCTTCCAGCATGTCTTCCTTATTTCCTGTTTACCTATCTTCTGATCTGGAGATACAAATAAAAGGTAAATCAAAGGTTAGCTAACTTGTTACAACCTCTTCAGTCCAACCATTTTCTCTTCAATACCCCCTTGAAATTCTCCTAGATACATAGGAGGTAGGGTTAGGACAATACAAATTGAAACAAAGGAGATACAAGGCATTTAGAAAGAAGGAGTCCACCCACCTCCCCTGGATTCCAAAGTACAGACACAAATTTTTTCCATGACTCTACTTCTCATTTCACATTAAATCAGGTGATCCAATTTCATAACCTTAAATACAAACTGTACACATGTTACCCCCATATTATATCAGTCTAGACTTCTCTGATCTCCAGAGTTACCAACTGGTGTTCACCACAGGCTACTCAAATTTAAGGATAAAACCAAAGTCTCTGCTTCCTCTCCAAACTTCCCACATCACCCACATCTCAGTTAAAGGTAATTCCCCACCCTTCCAGATATGCAAACTAAAGCTTGGAGTAACCCTTGACATGTTTATCTCCCATACCCCATATTTAGTTCACTGGGGAATCTTACCAGGTCTGGAATGTTTATATGGACAGAATGCAATTAATTATTCTGATTTCTGCACTGGATATATGCAGGAAAACCAGAAAGAAGGCTATAGTGGAGATCTCCACTCATTGAAGTTTGGTCTCTCTGCATCTACTTCTTATTCACCTTCAATATATTCTCCATACAGCATTCATCAATTGCATTAAAACATAAATAAGCTGCTACCACTTCTTGACTCAAAACTATTCTTTCATGGCCTATGAGGTCCTAAACAATCAAGCGCTCATTATCCCCCACCATCCAATGTCCACTTCTCTTTTCTTGTTCACTCTATGACAGTCACCCTGGACTGCTTGACATTTCTAGAATACCAAAGCAATACTCCTGCCTCAAGACCTCTCCAGCTACTATTCTGTTCGCCTGAAAATCTCTTCCCACAGGTATCTGTATTATTTTTTGTGCTACCATCCACTGGTAAACTTTAAGAGAACACTGATTTTGGGGTCCGATCTGTTCTCTGCTGTATCCCCAGGGACTGCTTGACATTTCTAGAATACCAAAGCAATACTCCTGCCTCAAGACCTCTCCAGCTACTATTCTGTTCACCTGAAAATCTCTTCCCACAGGTATCTGTATTATTTTCTGTGCTACCATCCAGTGGCAAACTTTAAGAGAACACTGATTTTGGGGTCCGATCTGTTCTCTGCTGTATCCCCCGGGCCTAGAGGAGTAACTGTTATGAGCAATTGCTCAATAAAAATTGAGCAAGTGAAACAGAGATAGCTATCTGAAACCTTTCCTTCTGTTTCACACCTAAGGGCCATTTTTAAAGACCACAGAGAGTATACACATCTGTAATCATATAATCAACTATTACAACATAAGACAAATGTTTACATATCTAAAAGATCTTTAAGTAAAACTATTACACTTATACCCTTATTTTTTCCCTACATCTTTTGAATTTTATATAATATTTATCTAAGAAAAAATAGAGGAGACCAAGAGTAATTTTTACATGGTCAGTATAATGTTTTTAGAAATGCATAAATTCTTTAAGAATTTGAAATGTCCCTCATTTCAGACTCCTTCAATTAAGCCGATTCTAATCTCAACTAAGTGAGAAGCCAACTTCAGAATTTCACTCATAGGTACAGCAGTAGCCTGTCAAGACACTTGGCAACATCATCCCTTCAGAACACAATGTTTTTTGTTTGTTTTTTTGTTTAACCAACCCCTCTTACTCACTGATAGTAATTAGCAAGTCAATCTTTGGTGGTTGTACAATAAGGCAATAACAAATATATTTTATGAAATACTTCCTTAAAAATAAATCACTGACATTGCAATTAGTCTTAATTTTGAACGAAACTGCCCATTGATTTACCAAGATCTATGTTTCTGACTCTGTAAAGTGAAATTCACTTTAAGTTCTGAAATTTAAGAAAACTGGCAGTAACACAGTTGTTGGTTTTGATTTACTACCTCAATGGAGTAAGCAATTAGTGATTTCTCCATTATTTGGTCAGATTATACAGCACTTTCCTTGAATGGTTCCATCATAAAGGCCCCATTCCATGCACATTGCATAAAACACGGCTACAACAAAAACTGGTCTTCCTAGGGCACACAAAGGAGCAGGAGCAGGTTGACCCAGACAGCTTGAGATGCTGGAGTGCTTACTTGTGGTTGGTCAATGCTCTGGGTTGTTGGGGGAAATAATTGCAACAGGGTCAACTGGAGATACTACTCTAAATTCAATTCTTGCCTCAAGATTTTCAATACTCTACCTGGATTTATGATGTAGTTTGGAATTTTCAGGGAACAAGAGTGCCACAACTTTCTAACAAAGTGTATCCCAGCATACCTCCTACCAACACCTTCAACAAGTTTCGACAAGTGCAGCTAAATCACTTGAGATGGGCCAATAGGTCATGGCCCTGAAACTTTGTCAGCCAGATTATCTAAAAGCACTGTAGAGCACTCTGTGTATTTCAGAGAATAGGTAGACTTTCCATTACACAAAAGCAGCTTTGTTTCTGTGTATGTGACGCCTTCTAATTAGAATCAATGATTTTTTTTATTGTCGTTCTTGATAAGCTTGTTTGCCTAGCTTCATTTTCCTAAAACACTTTAAACGTTTCTAGGAAGGGTGAATGTCGGCTAAACACTGAGACAGGCCTTGAACTCGGGCTGTGGTATTGCATGATGTTTACAATTTGTCATCCTTGGGGGTAATTTTGTAAGCTTAAACACACTAAAGGACATAGTATAAAGAGCAAGGCAATTTTATTTTGTTTGAATATATTTATGGAAATGAACCAAAAGTATCCATAGAGGCAAACTGTCATTTTTTCCTTGAGTACGTGCCAACTTATGACCAAAGGCAAGCATTCGGAAAATAGAAGAGCATTTATGACCACACTGTGTGTATCAAATGAGCTTTTTTATGAATAGATGGGGAATATTGTGTTTCAGGATCACAGTAAAATAGCCTTTCACATCAAATTTCTACTCACAATGGTGGATCTCTCAGGGATTCATTTATGACCTTGCCCTTGATAATAAGCAGATCTCCCTCAAGGATGAGTGCCTGTGGGACATGAAGACATCATGCATCCTCAGGACTTAGAAAATCATGAGCAGTGAGGAATTATGCACCAAGAACATGTAATTCAGACAAAGTGGGGAAAACTGAGTAATTCACTTGTGATAACAAGAGTTTTCCTAGGAGTGGTGACGGTATGGTGATGGAATCCTCAGAGAGTAAATAGGAAAAAAAAGTGTTAGACTGGGAAGGAATTAGTAAGCCAAAAAGCAAGTTAGAGTAGCCAGCACTGATAAGAAAAAAGAAATGGTCTTTAACAAAGCCACTTCAATGAGACAGGGATACCACTCATGGAAAGCTGAACATCAATACTAAAAAGGTTCTTCTTTTCAAGAGAATACAGAGAACGAGGATAAGTCAGAGGTGAAGTAGAAGTAATTTCTGAGGCAGGAAGTGTTTAACTTCCTTTTGCACACACAGGACGACCATACTTGCCAGTCCCCCATACAGTTAACTGGAGTCATGTGATTAAGTTCTAGGATGAAGGAAGAAGTGAAGTGTGTCACTTCAGACCCAGCCCCTAAAGTTCTTCTGTACAATCATCAAAATTCTGTCTTTTGACCTATACTCAGATTGCAGAGTCATGCTGCCATTAAGTGATTAAGTCACTGTATGATCACTAGCAAGCTGCATTAGAACCTGAATAAGAAATAAACCTTTGTTATACCCAGTCATTGAGATTTGGGACTATCTTAGAGAAGTTAGATTACCTTAATACAGTACAATAATGCTTCTTTGTTATCATTTACTTTTTCAAATAACATATTACTGTCTAAGAGTATCTCCTCACCTCCTTCTTAAGCAGAGAAATTTCAGAGATCTTTAAAAGCAACAGAAATAATTTCCTTCAAATCAGAACATGGGTGGCCTACAAGGAAAAAAATGACTGTCATGATTTTCTGAGTTGCTGGAGAGAACAAATTGTCTCTTTTCCCTATAAGTGAGCTCAAAAATTTTTACACTTATTTTTAACTACTTATTATGGATATTTAAAATCTTCATACAAGTAGGAACAAGAGAACAATGAACATCTATATAGTCATAATCTAACTCCAAGCATGTATATATAAACACACATATGGATATATGTGTATATATATCTCCACCTTCATACAAATACATACATACACACAGACATAGAGAAAGATAGATATGTTACTATGTATATATATATTTTTGAGGTCTGCTATATGCTATTTTTTCATCTAATCATTGAGCCAGTTACCATAAGTAGATTTTAAAAGTAAATAATGATCTTTGAGTATGTCATAGAAAAAAGTGTATGAATCTCCAACTCCACAAATCACTCTGAGGGCTATAATAAGGATTAAAGTAATCTAGTAGCTCAGAATTTGTAATCTAATTGTTTTCCCTCACCTCTTTTCCCTGAGTTTTCAATCCAAGGGAGAGGTGAAATACTTCCTTCTTATTAAAGTAAAAAACTACAGCTACCCCTAGAAGAGTCACTTCATTGAATCTTTTTTCAGTGACTCATTGCTCATATTTATGAATTCTATCTCTACTGAAGCTCTTTCCTGAAATCAAGTCTTGAATAGATGTAGAGAAAAAAAATAAGCAAAATAAAGAGCCTTGAGTTAGCATGAAAACCAGAGGGAAAAAGACAGTAGGAGTAACCTCAAATTTTAATAAAGAGAAATTTCGACTTTAGGTGGGTCTCCCAATTTTCCCTTCAACTTCTCCCTCAGCCCCAAATCCATTCTCTTGTGGAGAAAGGGTTACCCTGTGAATGAGTGGCCTTCTTTCAGTCTCAAAGCCCCATTTCATCTTTTCACAATAGAAATTGTGATTGGAAAAGCAGGAAGACAGTGGTAGGAGAGAAAGAGTTTAGCAGTAGCAACATTTCTTATTACTGTAAGGTAGGCTCAACAGGACCAATATCGATACCCTAACTTAAAAATTAAAGCACTTTCGGGCCCTACCTGGAGGCACAGTGGGTTAAGCACCGCACTATGGAGCAAACCACAGCCACTGCAGCATGAGTTCGATCCCTGCTGCCAGCTGGGGGGGGGTGACCCACATGGCCCAGGCAGACCTCTCCTGCCTCGCCCGCTACTCCCCTCAGCAGTGTATTCCACTTGATCTGCCTGTGCTGTTCCCCGCTCTGTCTGGTGGATTCTCCCACCCACCCCCCCACACACACACCTCTGGCCTGTACCCCAGTGCTTGTATGCATAAATAAATAAATCTTTAAAAAAAAGTAAAGCACTTCCAAACAGATAGTCTAAAACATGGAAAAGAAATGATTCTGGGAGCAAGCTTTAAGAGTAAGACTGATCTGGAACACTCTGAACACCTGAGTGCACTTATACTAGTTTTGTTTGTGCTCTCTGGTCACATAAATCAGTGGCCTGACCTGGGAGGGCATAAAACCCAGGTGAGATGAGTGTTTCTAGAGCAAAAAGCTCAAGCAGAAGACTAGTCTCTCCTTTCACTCTTCCTTCCTTAGTCTACAGAGGTTTGTGGTACAATAGTGCTCCAGATTGAATCACTGGTAGTGGGCACCATTTTGGTAAAAATTAATTTAACTTCCTCTCCACTAACCATTTCAAACATTTAACTCCATTCATGTATAAATTCAGCTTAAGCAGAAAAAAACTCCAAAGTAAATCTTAGCAGTGGGGGGTGAGGGGGAGTCTTGAAAGAGGTGACAGGCACAGCATAATGAGAACTAGTCCAAACCTTTGTTTAACAGCACTTCACTCTCTTTACAGATTATAAAAGAAAATATTTAACTAAAGGAAGGCCACTCATACACAGGATAATGTATGCAGCTTCTGTCCACATCTTAATCATTCTACATAACTGATCAAATAGCTCTGGTCTCTGGTTTTCCCCAGGTTTTTAATTTTTTTTTGTTTAAAGTCCACCCACAACAGAAAATGTTTTTATGGTTGTCTCCATTTATGTGTTTCCTAGGCAGATCACTTGACATAAGAATAATTTGTATTTCACATGATATCTGCCAAGAGATACATTTTAAACTATAATATACTTTAAATATAAACTGCAAAGAGACAATGATATGGTTTGGGAGAAGATGAAGTTTCATTTCAGATGCACTATAGCCCAGTGCTTGCTACATCAGTGATGCTACCTTGTACTATTTCTTTTTATTAACTGAATTTACATTTCAATTAACAAGGTGTATGATTCCAATTTTCAAAACATTATTCCTACTTTATATGATTCCTATTTAATTTACATTGGCCCAAGGTAAAATTCTAGCCTTTCTTTCTACTCTTACCTGCCTGGTACCATCAAAGAACATGGCAACAGTTTCTTTCCCTAGGCTCTTTCACACCTCTGTGTTAGGGAATTATTGGGAAACATCCACCTGAATAACCTCCCTCCCTTTCTGTGCAAGAATTACTCTCTGCTTTCAAGTTTCAAGTTTTCTAAGAAGCCTGCTCAGGTTCCACAGAACATTGGAATATTCTTCCCCTGCACAGACCTATACCATAGCCCTTGTTTCATTACTGTGTAAATAGCTATCTACACAACTCTCATTCCTAGAAGATTGTGAGCTCCTAAAAGGAATATTCCATTTATTTCTCTAACTCCTAGCATCTAGGATCAGGTGTAGCACATGGTTTGTACTTACTAATCAAAGAAATGAAAGAACATATATTGACTGAATCCACACACTAGTGCATGTATAATTTGGGTAGGAAGACTATCTACAACCTTGGTTTTTGTTTTTTGTTTTTTCCAGAAAGTCTGGTTTACACTGATATTCAAATGAAACAGAATACCTTTCACTCTCAAAAAGTGCCCCAACTTGAGTAATAAATTATATGTTCACCCTAAGTTTGGAGCACTGCACAATTACTCATGCATACTGCCCCTGCTTGTTCAGACCAGATCATCTCATTTTCCAAATTCTCCACAACTTTTCTATTTAAAAAAATGCTTTAAAATTCTCTCTCAAAAAGATTATTCATTATCCCCACTCAAGGCCAGTATCTATGGCCCAAGAAAACAAAAATACCATGCTGTAAAATAGAACACACAAGTTTCATTCCATCTTCTCACCAAATTCTTCTCTATACCAACCTCCTTTCCTAGTGATGACATCTATTAGACCAGCCAATCTACCCTCTCAATGAAAATGTCCATAGTTACAGGGAAACAGAGCCTGTCCATCTAAGTGCTGTGTTTGCCAGTCACACGTCCACTGCCCAGGGTTATTTACATCATCCATTGTCCTATTGATAGTTTAGAAGTCCTGAATCAGTCATGATAGTAGAAACTAATAAATCTGCTGGAAAAAAAATAATAAACATCTATTTTCCACATCATTCTATCCAGAGCTTAAAGAAAACATTTCTAAAAGATCAAAGAGTATCAGACTACTCTTTTTCTTAAAAAAAAAAAAAAATGTTTGTTCTTTTATTCTACATACCCAAATGTTATCTGGACTCAAAGATGTCAACACAACCACTCAAAAAAAAAGACAATCAGGAAATATTCCAAAGGTCACAAATGACATTTCTAATAAATTGCCAAATTAATTTTCCATACTGTTGTAGTATGAATGAACTCAGAAAAATACATTTCAAAATCTATATATGAACAAATCTCAAAAGGTTTAAAATATATCCTCTTAATCATATCATTTATGAAAATATTTATGTAATTCTTTCTAATTTTAAAAACATTATTTTGGAGCATGAAATTAGAGAAAAACCACAAAGTAAATATGAACTAAAAGGAACATTAACCATTATGTAGTTAATGATTTTGCTTAATGAGGATTAAGCCTCAAATATTTAACCTCTTAGGGGTGCTCTCATTATCTATTGGTTTTCATTAATCCTGGAATTGCAGGGCAATGAAACATAAACCACCATTTGCTTTAAAACAGTTGCACAGATCTGCTATGAATTTATTTTCAGGACAAAGTTCATGAAAGGCCAGTTCCCCAGGTAAAGTGGATTAAATGCCTTCTAAAGGGAAATAATATTAAACCACTACCAAATGGCAGGTTTCTAAACTGTGTTTTGGGATGTGAAATCTGGTTTGACAGATGCTTTATACACTGTGGTTAGGACTCCATGTGATGAAAATTTCTGTGGTTTTGCTTTTACCTATACTAAGGAATTTGAAATTTATGGTTACTTACTTAGATCTACAGTATGTTAGACATGTACATATACAGATAAATAAGCTAATATTTCTTTCTTAAGGAAAATTGTTAGGAAAAATTTTGTGATATGGTTTTTTTAATCATTGAGTTTGCATTAAATATTTGACAGACTGAGGCCTTGTGGGATATGACTTGGAAGCTACACTCTTTCTGATCTTTACCAGATGTTTCACTGGTGGTGTTTCAGCCTCAAGAGACAAAGAGGATATTAATGTTAATTTTATTTATTTAATCACATCAGGCAGATTTGATAAAAGGGAAAATTCAATATTTTGGTAATTTACCAATTCTTTAGAAATATCCATAGTAGCAAAAATGTTTTGAAGATCATTTTATATTAAAAGCAGAAAGGCTGCATTGTATTTGGAAGGGAGAACACTTTGTATTTACCTCTAAACATGAAAATGATGTGACATATTTGTCAGTTACATTTTTAACTCAGGAAAGAAAGAAGATGGTGATGATATACATTGCTCAGCATAGTCTTGTGTCAACCTTTAACTGACAATTGCAGAGAAAGAGCACTCTGAATATGAAATGGACACTTGGCTGAAATTCCTCTGCCACTATGAAGGAGGCTGTACTATCTTATCTATTGTCCTAAATTTTATTCCAAGAGAACACAAAAGTACCCTAATCATTGTCAGAAAACTGATAATGAAGATGTACTCATTACTAAATACTGCCTAACACCTGAAGTGAAATGACAGGATTTTTACTTGTCTAGTATTCATTGTTAGAACTTGGAAGCTATGGATCACTGTATCTCACCCTTGAATGCACAAGGAAAGGAATAAGAACAAAAATAATAACAATAAAGACACAAAAACCAAAAATGAAAAGACAAAGACAAATTGGGGACACTTGGTGGGAAGGGGGAGGGGGCGGGTTGAGGAAATATGGGAGCACGGGGGACTGAGGTGATGGTGCACTGCTGATATGGTGATGAGGAATACATGGGGATTACAATTGATGTCAAATATATATAAATTAAAGGGAAAAAATAGAATAAAATAAAAAAGAATCACTTGGGGAGCTATATCCCAGATCAATTGCATAGCATATTCTGGGGACAGACCCAGGTATGGTACTTTGTAAAGTTTTTCAGTATTAGTCAAGGTTAATAATCACTACTTTGGAGGCGCTAACAATTTAAAAGTCGGAAAAATCACGTAATTTTTCTAGGCTTTGTTTCCTCACCTAAAAAATGGTATGTCTGGAAGAGAGTTGAGTATTAATATGAACTGATGTATATTAATAGTTATTAAGTATTTTAGACAGGCAGAAAAGTATAGAAATTACTATTTTGTCATATTTGTTTCAGTTCTCTCACTCTTTGGAATAAAGGTAAAGGAAAATTCTACATCCCATTTCTTCTTATTTCTTTCCTTTCTAAAAGTACCTACTGCCCGAAGATTACTGATTATTCTTCTTTTGCATATGATACCATTGTTTAACCAAGTAATTATGTACTTATGATAACTATATATTTCCTAGTATATGTTGAAATGTATATAAATTGCATCATACTGTACTATATCTTTTTAAATTACTTTTTTCAGTCCATTATTTTTTGACATTTATCTGTGTTATCTCTATCAGTATTGAGAGACTTCTGCCTAGTTCATCAATTTTAAACCTTTTCACATTATTTTATCAGGAATAAATCAGTTTATTAATTTACCTTGTTTATGGATTTATGGATTTGTTGGTTCAATAGAGGTGTAATAAACATCCCCCTACTACTACATACAAGACTTTCTCTAGGGCAGACATGTAGATGTGATTTTGTTGAATATGCTCATCTTCATCTTTACTAGATATTTCCAAATTGTTATCCAAAGTGGTTACAGCAATTTACTCACTAGCAGTGTGAAAGCATTCCCTTTTCTCCAAATCCTCATCAATACTTGACATCATAAGAATATACTAATTGTTGCTAATATGAAGGTTTAGAATGGTTAACTAATATTTATGGTTGGATAATATTTTCCTCAGGTACATTCTGGTTATATAATTGTCACCACACCAATGCTAAGTCTTATCAAAGTAAGAAAATAAAGGATGTTGAAAAGCCTTCTGCAACTTACAATGAATTTACTTTTCCTCAAGAAATGTCTTACATGGCTAAAGCTGGCCCATGAACCCATAAATCAGGCCATTAGAGGGGAATGGGGTTATGGTCCCAGCTCTGTATTTATTTTCTTGTGTTCATAATCCAATGTTACTTAAAAAGCAAACCCCCCTATATTCAAGCCAAAGCAAATACTCTAGATTTTGCCAGGCAAAATGCCTGTGGAGAAATGAGTCAATTCATACAAAATTCAAAGCTGTCTTTGGTCAGTGACATTTTCATGAAAATCTGTGGGTGGGTAAAAGTTTTGCAAAATTCCTTCTTGCCATTGGATAAAATTTATCCAAGAAAAATAAGCAAAGTTTAAGTGGTGATCCATATTTTCTCTAATTCTCTTATTAACACTCCTTAACCTTCCAGCACAACTGCTTTCTATTGTGCACAAAGGCAAGCCATCGGTGTTTCTGATCCTGGCAACAGAGTCCTGTTCCTCTGCTCACTCAGACAGACTTTCTCATGAGTCCTGGCAGACAGCGTGCCTGATCTCATTCAAAACACACCTTACTTGGAATGCTACCCAGGCATCGCATACTCTTTAACTTAATGGCAAAAAGACTTACAGTAAAAACATTCAGTGTGAGCTCTGTTGGAGCCATCACTATCGATACTGTTAGGGATGGTGAGTATACATCTATAGTTTCAGATTATATTTTATACTGTCCTTTTAGGAACATGAAACTGGAGGTTGAGAGAGAAACAAATTCAGAGACTCCATGTCTTGTTCTAAATTGGGAATTTGAAACCTTAGCATGTCAGGAAGTTATAATATAATTCAGTACAATTATACTTGGGAGTACTCAAAGTTTTGATAACTCTAAGACTATCAATGCCATTATCATCAACATTGGGATTGGTCTAAGCTCAGGAAGGTCTAAATAGAACAAGCTGGCACCTAGAAATCACTTTAGTTAGTAGATGACAAAGAATGGACTCAGGTATTTTAATATAATATTGCTATATCTCAGTTTTTGTTTTAAACAAGGTCTGTCCATCTGCTTGCAAAAGCCTGTAATTCTCGCGGCCTTTGTCATTGGCTAGGAATAGGTCTGTAATCACAGTCAGGCTTGGAAAGAGAGCTGCAATGTTGGCTTTTCACAGAAGCATTAAGAATGAGATCTACAAAAGGATGGAGTTGTTTGGGTGGGAGGGAGAAAAGAAACCATTCTCCTCGTCTTCCAGTAAGTTAACCAAATAATAGATTAACAATCCTCCCCCTGTTCTGCCATCGAGAATCCTGAGTGATCTGAATCCCAGAATTCTGGATAAGGCTGAAGTGTTACAGTCAGAGATTCTGAGAATGTGTTCTTCCATGCATGAAATGAAATTTGGCGTCAAGGGAGGACACCTCTTACTGTAAGCAGACTATCACTGAGCAGACTTTTCACACACCCTTCTTTTACCATGACTTCCAGACACTCATTGTGCTGCTTGTAGTCATGGTCACCAAACACAATTGGGTCATCCCATCTTTCTGGGTCAATAAACTAAGTGCAAATAATGACTAACTCTCACTATGGACCATAGAAAATTAATAGCAGTTAAACATATGTAAGGCAAACGTATACTGGGTCTTTTAATTTGAACTATCCCTAGCCTTTGCAGGGTGAGATACAGTCACAAAAACACAGAGGTCACTTTATGTCTCCATAAGACAAATGTGGTCATTTTACTAGGCAAGGGCCTTAAGCTTTGAATCAACTACATCAGTTTTCATAGCAGTCAGAGATGGAACAATTCAGTTTCACAGAGTTCTTTGTTTAGATTGGTTTTGCAAAAGGCAGAAAAATCTACCTTTAACAAATACCCATCTGTCTTCTAGCCATGACTACAAGTTAAGCAGACTGCTAAACTTTCACAGCAAAATTAGCCTTTTAGATATAACCTTACAAATCAAGTAGATGATTTATAATAACATAATGCTGTGGTATGCATTTTTTATATAAAAATGGATGTCTTACTGCTAAAAATATATAATCCCCAAACTAGAATTGCAGCATTAGTCAGTTCCTAAGAAACCCTGTTTTAAATAAACACATTTGCACTATAACATATGTAAGTAAATGCTTTGGGTTCTTGCTATTAAATCTAGCAATCTGAATTTTGCAAAGACTCTATCTAAAAATGGGGGATAGGCAGAGTAGGGGACAGAGAAATCACTTCCTTACCCACCCTGAACAAGACAATAATAAAAAGCCATGCAGAGTCCTGTAAATATTCACCTCGCAGCTTATTCTTTCAGTATTTCTACTTTTAATAATCATCATGCACACCAGCAAAGGTCAACTTTATAAAGTTCTATGCCCTGGAAAAGTCTGGAAGCAATGGGAAAATGGGGAAATCCTATTGCATAAAAATTAATCTTGCAATGCAAAAAGAAATTTTTTGGGTAATTCAAGCCTTTATGTTTATTTCAGTAAGCCAAATCCAGAAAACTATTTTCAGCCAGGATTAGTCAGAACTAAAAGGTTGGACTGTTTTCCTTCAAAGACTGAATGTCTTTCCTGCCTGCAACAGGCCAGTGTGTTCCAAACAGAGTAAATGGAATTGCCTTCAATTGCTTGTCTCTTTCTGGCATTTTTAGTGTAGAACCCTACTGACAGAGGTAGGTTTTTCAGCCTGGAATGCAATTATTCTTTTCACTCATATAACCTGGCATTCTCACAATGTATCAGCTTCAGGTTTTCCTTAAGAAAAATCACAACATGGTGTATAATGTAATGACAAGAAATGCAATTTCATTCTGCCAGAAATTCTTAAAACTCCTTCAAAAACACCTACTGGGTGGTGAAAAAGCATGCCTAATACTTGCATACATATTTGGTTTGCTTTTATGTGAATCAAAAAACTTGGCCAATCCACAATCAAATACACATCATCCAGACTCTTAATCATCAAGACACGGGAAGAGGGGACTCTGGCTGAGGGATCACCATCTAAAAAAAGTTCCTTTTCAAAATGATTTATATATTTCACACATTTAGTTGACCTGTAGCATATTCAATAACCAAGGAGGACCTACAATTCTCAGATTTTAACTCTACAAGAAATATCTCTGTCCATCTAAACTAATATAAAACACCTACTTTTTTCCCCAAGCATTAAGTGAACTGTCTAAGATTGTGCAAAGCCACTCTGTGATCCCAAGGGTGACATCCTACTAGTAAATCCTGAGTGTTTCTGATAGGTGTGAAGTGGTTGTGAAATCATTTAAATCATACTAGTCAAAAACAGTGAATTTTGCCAAGAAACAGATATTGTCTGCAGCATCAATGATGTGAAAGGGGGAGACAGGGAAGATAGAGACAGCATGAAGACTTCCTTCAACATCAAAGGCACATGTCCTTCTGGTTCTTTCTCCTTATACAAAAAAATCCCTCTCCTTAAATTCAGTGAGAGCCTGTAAGATTCTGCTCCTGTGATATCCCCTGGGTGGTTTTATGCTGGCTATAAATCATTAACAAGTCTCACAACTCTGGAGTATGTAGCGTGCAGGTGTGTGGGTGCATGCAGCAACATTTTTACTAGTCAAGCTGCTAAGCTTGAGTTCCTTTCCAAATACCAGGGCCACCCTTCCTTCAGACTCTATACTAACTCAGTGATTGGCAGGCAGGGAGAAAAATCACTGAATTTTTGCTTTGGAAAGAGCTAAGGCTTGTTAGTGGTACATTGTATGTTCTTCCATCCTGCACATTTCAGCAACTTTAAGTTTATAGCAGGGGACATCTATTTTCAAATATTTTAGCCAATATGGCAGATCAACCTCCCCTGATGTGATTGATCATGTACATTTTGCAGAAGAGAATTCAGAACTGAAGGATGTCTCAGCTGCTAATGCTTAAAGAAGTCTTTCTCTTCCTCAAGCTACAGAGGAGTCAAATTAAGGATACCTAGACCTCCTCACCTCCACATTACATAAATGAAGATAATATCCCCCAGTTCCAACAGAGTTTGAAAACACACACACAACTTCAATGAACACACATGGGCTTTGGGAAACTCACCGAACACTTGTTGGGCTTCTCTCCAGAGTGGACTCTCATGTGAATCAGCAGTTTATAGCGGGCATTGAATGGCTTGTACCTTCGAGGACAACCGGCCCAGAAGCAAGTGAAATCTTCCCCTTTGCGCTGGTCTATGTGAACCTTCTCGATGTGCCGCACAAGTTCCTCCTGCTGGTCATACAAAGCACTACAATCGATCCAGCGACAGCAGTGCTTACCCCCAATGTCATCCATCTCTCCGTCCTCCTCCAGGACAGCCTGAGGCAGGGTCAGTGGCTGTGTGTGAGAGACAAGCTCTTGGTGGTGCAGGTGTGGGTGGGCATGGTAGGGAGGCGGGGGACCTTGGGGTGGTGGTGGTAAAGGAGGCAGAGACGGCGCTGGGGGCAGATCCAGGGCACTACTGGGAAAATCATCTAGGCGCTCAGTCTTCAGCAGGCCAGCTGACTGGCCATTGGGACCCGGCAGGCCATGCTGCACCACCATGTTGTTGACCAAGCCAGGCTGGAGGCCCCCATGCTCCAGCTGCTGCATGCGTTCATACTCCAGCGAGCCATCCTCGCAGTAGACAGGTAGTGCCAGGCCTCCACTAGCCACTCGCACACTTTTCTGACTGCTCGGCACTGAACACGGTTGGGGAATACAGCTGCCACGCACCCCCAAGAAATGTCCATAGACCTCAGGTTGTGGGGACATGTTGGCCGGGGAAGCTCTCGACCCATTGATGTAGGCGACCAAGGACGTGGGTGAGGTGCGGATGATGGTATTGAAGTCAATTCCAATGCCATCAGACAGAGGGGACAAGGACAATGCTCTCTTCTTGGAGCGAGCCGAGTGTGACTTGGTTGAAGAGTGCCTGGGGCTAGGGTATGGAGAGTGGCTATTTTCCATGCCAAAAAGGTAAGGTGGCAATGAGTTAGAGACACTGTTGCTGGACATGGCTGTCCCAGGAGTAAGGCTAAGGAAGTCCCCTAGATCAATGCCATTCTGAGAGCCATGGTTGGAGGAGAGTGAAGGGAGAGTCCTGTAGCCTTGGGACCACTCTTGTTTCACACTCAGTGCGGACTGACTTTCTGTCAGACTCAAAGTCGTGGATGCCAAAGACTCACGAGAAATAAGGGACCTGGAACAGCAGCCAGAAAGGAGGAGGAAGAAAAAAAAAAAAAGACAAACATTTTAGCAGGATATGGATTGCTTAAGAGCTAAAAGAACATTGCATTGACAATCCCTTAAGTATTTCCCCTAATTACATTCTCAGCTAAACACACATTCTTTGGCTAAGATAAAACCCAAGGCTTTTAGTTCCAGGTAAATAACATTTTACCAAGAACAATGAAGGCTAGTGCTCCCTGGAATAATAAAATAAAAGATCTATTGTTTAAAATAATCTTAATACTTTAATGATAATAAATAGTCCTTGCCTTATTTTTAAATATCTTTTTAATGTAAGGGGAAAATTAGAGACATGGGGTAATTATGGATGCCTGTCACCCCAAACCAAATAAGCAAGTATTTATCAAACACCTACTGTGTGTAGCACACTACAAACAAGCATTGCAGGAAATACAAGTGTAAATGCTGTCCCAGTCTTCAAGAAAATCTATTTGGCAAGGTAAAACAATCCCATGCTTGATAAAAAAAAAAAGTATTATCATCAAAGACAAAGTGTAATCCAGAGGACTTCATAAATTCGCAAGTTAGTGGCATTGGCATTCACGCATTCTAAAGATTTTTTTTACGATAGTAATTCATGTTATCAACTCAGTCATAATATCAAATTATCATAGATAAAATAAATATAAAATACAGCTATAAGGGAATAACATCCTGAAATCAAATCATATTTGGTATTCTACTTTTGGGCCATGCAGGATTTAATCACACTTGCCAGTATGGGTTTTCTCGACAAGCCCTTGTCCTTAAATCTGAGCAGCTTTGGGCCAAATGCAGATCATTCACTTGTAGTAGTTCATTTCTGCAACAATACCTCTCCCTGTTCTTCTGTCCCTTTATAAAACATGCTCCACAAGTCACAGTATTTATACCTGTTTCTCAAAATGGTTTGTAATGTAGTCTGACCACTTTCAAATTTGTTTTTGCTTTATTATGGCATCATTGTCTTAAAGATCATTGAAAAGCTTGAATAAAATTTGTTGCCAAAAAGTTAGATATAACTCACTGCATTTTCCCAACTCAGACATGGCTATCAGAAAAAGTTGGCTTATTTATATGTACCTGCACTGACTCTCTACAGAAATCTTTTTTCTGGTAAAAAAAAAAAAAATGAAAACAATATATTATATAGATACAAGTCTTCCCAGAATAGGCCCGTTTACTACTTCCAGCTGTTAAGCAGCAACCTGTGTTGCAAAGGACTGAAAGAAAAGAAATTCATTTTCATCCCATCTATTCCTCCTACTCCTTTCCACAAAATGGAGGCCAGGAACACTATATTGTACAAGCAGCAGATATCAGCAAGAAAATAACTTGGTTCTGAAATGCACAATAAAAGGTAACAGATAACTCCATTATTGAATCCATGATGTAAAGGAATAACATTTGCCAATGATATCCAAATGCCTTGGAGAAAGGTGTGGGTTTTATTGTTGTTGTTTTTTTGTTTGGCCTTTTTTTCTTGGTCCACATCCTTATATGTGGGCTGAAATCCTTCATAAGCCATAAAGTGGTTTCTGAACCATCTATCTTAAATTTCCCAACACACCTACAGCACGCAGCTCTCCCTGCAGAGCTCAGCTAAAAGCTCCTGCTGACTGGATGGTCCTTTCCCCAGGGAGATTCAGGAATTGTTTTCTATTCCAAGTCTTGTCATATATGAAGTAAAGACAATTGACTTTACTTTTGAGTTGAGAAGAGATTGAGAAGGTTTTTAGAACATTCTCAAATAGCGCATTTACCTGGTTACTATCACACCAGAACATTTTAAGTTTTTAAGCAGCGAAAAAATAAAATATTTTTCCCACCTGTACATACTTTGAATATAAAATTATAGTATTGGCTTTGAGGACAGCCTATAGTGATGGTAATTTGCTCCACTGTTGAGAGATATTTATTATTTTCAAATTACACTTAACTATGACTTAATTTAAATTTTAGTACAACTATATGCAGGCATGTTTGTTAATTCCTTAGAAATCTCAGTTTTCTAAGACAGTCATAAATTTTTCAGAAAGCAAATTCTATATTCTATCCACTGAGACACTAATATGAACAGAGGAGTCTGCTATCTCCAATACCTAATGAGAACAAAACACTAACAAATGGCCTTTGCCTTGTGACCCACCTCCTATCTTTTAATCTTTCAAATCCAAGAAATCTCCCCAAAACAATAGTTCTCAGTAAGTGTCCTCTCTCCAAAAAAGTTATATACTGGTTGTGCTGCACCTTAAATGTAGCTAACATCAGGCATTGTGGTTACTATTTCTGGAATGAAATGCAAAGCTCTTCAACAGGAGGGATCATTTATATCTCCCCAGTATCCACAAGAATGTTAGGTATATATGTTACCCAAAAATGGCTGATTAAAATTAAGATGAATAATCAATCAATAAAATAACTATCATTTACATAGCTTTCAAAGCATTTTTCCCTATATAGTGTCTCATTTGATACAGCCTGTGAGGTAAGTAAACGGAATTTTAAATAAAGGATATTTTACAAAGACTAAAACTGAGGCTCTGTGAAATTCTTTCCAGTGATTAAAAAAAAAAAGAAAAAGATCCAAAGTCCGTATAGGAGTACAAATGAAGCAGCATTTGATAGGCAGTTTTCTAGCAGAATCACATACATCTTCTGCTACTTTCCCCACCACCCCACATGTGGTTCAAAATGCTCTGCTTAATTAAAAGACCCACTATAACAGACTTAAACCCATATTTTTTGTTTTCTAAGAGCCTAGTAACTCTCAAGGGGTCATAAGAGACTTGACGACCAATCTAAATTGCCAAGTCCAAAGTAAATACTAACTTACAGAGCATGTGGAATTTCTCATAGTGATACTCAATAGAATGTATATTATATATGTCATGGAAAAAAATAGTTTCACTCTATCTCAAAGTTCTTGTTTATGTGTCTAGGCAAATCCCTCAAAAGAATTCCTCCCAGGTGGCAGCAGGATACAAGATGACTATCAGGTACTGTCTTGTGCTTTTCCATATTTTCTACAATTACTAAGGATTACATAGATAACCAGGGAGAAAAATGTTACAACTTTTCATGGGACAGCAATCACTTAGACTGAACAGCTCATGCACCCTCCCCCCACCTCCACTGCACAGCATACCACTAATGGAAAAAATATAAAATTGATTCTCAAACTTCTCTTTAGCAGTAGACAGCAAAATGGCTTAAGCTGAACTTTTGCTTTCTACCCTGTCTCTCCTCTGATAGATACAAACCAATATAAAGATCACAAATAAATGCAGTGTTTTCAATTTGCTAAGAGTAAGTTCCATACTGCACCAAACTATCAATTCCTATACTTTGCTCATCTTGCAGAAAATTATTTCCACAGGATTCCTAGAATACCTATTAAAAAACATACTTCAATTTACCTTTACAATGTAGTCTTTTAAGGCATAAAAATTACTCTAAGAAATCATATATGTGAGAAAACACTGAGATAATGACACTTCACTGGCCAATCCATAAAAGTCACTGCATAAGGTACATGACTGGAGCAGCCTATGCACTGCATACCATCAGTTTCTCCATTAATTATGACTTTTGCCTTCAAGGCATGGGATGGACTTGCCATAGACAGGAAGTTGAAGGCTTTCCAATGACACCTACCCCAAGAGTACAGTTAATTTTACATGTGCTACTCAGCAAGTCTGAGGAGTCCCTCAAGGCATAATCATCAATGGGAAATGACAGCAGCAGCTTCCCATTACAAAAAAACCTCAGGTAAAAGACAAGTTTCCATCTCATAAAAAAATGGCAGGAAAACAATCCTGGACCTATGGTTTTAGAGTGTCAGATAGCAGCTAGAGGCCAGCACAGAGATAAAAGAAGTGGGGAAAAGGGATAGAAGAAAAAGGAGGCAAAAGAAACGGTATCCCAGAACTGTGAGGTGTCTTAGCTGATTCCAGCTCTCCAAGAAGAGGAAACACAAGTCCTGACAGTTAAATTTCTTTGCAACATCCCAGTTACAGCAGAATCAGAAGTAAGAGGCAAAAACTTTGGACTTCATTTCTCAAAGAACACAACTTTTACAGAATAATTCATTTTCAAGCATAGTAGTAGACCCAATACACTGCACAGTAGTTTGTTTTATGCCACATACAATATCAACCTTGAGATTAAAAGTTTGTTTGAGGTGATGATTGTCTTTGCCTAGTGAATTCTCTCCCATGGAGACAGATACACAGCATACAGTGTATCGCCTTATTCTGACATCTAATTAAACTTTGTGTTGAAATGTTATGAAACTAATACATGAAAGTATGTTTCCATACACATCATAAAGTCTTAAACCCATGATTTCTGTCTTTATTTTTTCTACTACCTCCCTAAATTTCAACTGTAGTATTATGCAGACAGTAGCTACTTAATAAATACTTGGGTAGATGGGTGGATGGATGCATGGACAAAACAGAATCTAAAGCTACCTGGGGACATAACATAATCACTTAGAAATGAGTAAGACAGATATACATGAAGCATAACAGGTTTTTAGACCATGATATATGACCTGTTTCACCACACTGAGCTTTAGTAACTGAGGCCACTGACTCTCAAACTGGGCATCAGTTTCACTTATACCACAAAACAGCAGGTATTTAACCATCCTTGCCTGTTTAAGATTATGGCACCTACGATAAACTCAAATTGAAAGAGTTGTTTAAGTGAATGAAAATGTGTGTGTGTGTGTGAATGTGTGTATTTTCAGAAAAGGAAGGAAAACACTGGTGGGATGTGATTGTGATTACACCATAAGAAGGGGGAAAAAAAAAGTAACTTGAGACCTGGTATCTGAAGGAGGTATATTCAGGTTGGCTGCATTCATTGCCCTCTGTAAGCTAGGACTGATCTGGTTGCATGCTGTAGAGACCTGGCTTGCTGGAGGTGAAATGGGTCCCAGTCGCTGAACCATCATGGGACTGCTGGTGACCACTAGATTGTTGCAGCTGCCTTTTCCAATGGACTTGCACTGAGGCCCAAAGCCAAGAGCCCCTAAAAACAAATGAATCAGGTTAGCTTTCATGTCCCTTATATCAGAAATCAATAAATACACACATGTGCACACTTATATCAGGACCCATCTTTAGAGGCAGTCCTTAGATCATCTTTTTCTTTTAACTTGGTGATACAAAATTCCAATTCCAATGAAAAACAATACCACTGCAACAGAAACCCTTCAATAATACCACTCAAACAAAATGTGCTTATATTTTGTTCCTTCATTGTAGAAGTGCATGCCCAGTTACTAAAATTATATTTCATCATCTCCTTACCTAAAGGGTTAAGGTGGTAAGTAGATGGGATTACTCATATCAAATCAAGTTGGGTTTTTTTTTTTTCCTATAATAGCTAAAATCTTGAATCACCCAGCAAGGAAAGTTGACACTGCTGAAAAAACTTGTTTAACTGGTTTACTTCACTCCAATTCAGGCCTTCCAAAAAGCCTTTTTAAAAGGGTATAGTTTGGCTGTGTCTCTCCAATCCTGCTTTTCCTCTTCATTCATCTCAATACACTGTCACTGAACACGACCCCAGTTATTATATTCATTCTAAAAGTAGCATGGTAACCAAATTCAACACAGATTTTTCATTTCATTAGTAACAATCTTCAAGTGTAGTAAAGTTTGATACATACCCAAAGAGAAAAGAGAAAAAACAAAAGGAACCCATAAGAATCTGTGCTGTTATAGAAAAGTGAAAAGCAAAGAGGAGAAAGGCAAACACTGTCATGACTCATTTATAAGAAAATAATAATAATGGTTGAATCATTCTAGACATTCTTTTTTACATGGATGTACTTTTCAAACAAATTTGCAAACTACCTGGTCAAGTCTCAGTGACTGTACACTCTGTTCCCATTTTAAGCAAATGAAAATAAATATGATCTCAGTTTTTAATAAATTAGGCTCTAAAATTTTCTCACTAAATTCCCCATCTTTCTTACTGATATATTTAGGATCAAAGTAGGTTAGAAAGGATCACTGTAATTTTCCTTAGCCCTAGGGGACATAATTTTCTATTTTGTTATTCCAAAAATTAAATCAATAGCTAAAAAATGACTTTGCCATCTTTTATAACAGTCTCTCCTGAAAACCCACAAACTGATGTATAAACAAGACCTTAGTGCAATCACCATGCTCTCATCAGTGAAATCACATCTCAAAAGTGCTGGGAGAGTCACAGCATCTTTAGCTGGCAGGATCTCTGCTCTACTCCAGCCCTCTGCAAAACCAAAATCCAAATACTAATTGACTTGCCCAAGGGCACACAGGATTACTGACAGCAGAGAAACTAGGATGTATTTTCATGGCACCTATGTGCTAATGTGTGGGTGCTAGATACTTGGAAACTTGCCAAGTTCCTTAGCCTCAACAAAAATTTCTTTTTTTTTTTTTTTTTTCAGATACACAAACCAGAACCTTCTCACCCATTGCACCTTATATCTGATGTACCTTATTGTGCCTTGAAAGATCAATTATACATAGTCTGCTTTTTTTACTCACTGTAACTTTCAAAATACCAAGAGTAGTGGGTATGTTTTCACAACAATTCTAAACTTAGCATCTTTAGAAATTCCAAATTTGCCATTTGCTTTTTCAAATCCCTTTTTACCTTAGAAATGGTGGTGTGATGATTCATAGCTTGGTCCAACATTTAAGACACTCAAATCTTCTCCCCAAGTCCCATCACTACCAACTAATGGCATTAAAAGCTACATCAGACATCAGATCTTCTGTCAAATCCAGTGCCAAATGAGGAGCCCAATCATTTCATGCCTGTTTCCTCAATAAAATTTCCTCCTCAGTGTCTACCTCAACAACAAAAACATATTAGCAGCTAGAAGAGCACACACAAGAAACACTCCTTGGTGGCAAAGCATATTAATACATTATTTTAACAAACCTCAGCTGTCATATGTTATAAGGCATACCATTAATTTATGTACCAGTGAAAACATGCACTGCTAATTAAACTAGTATATGGTGCCCAGATTTCATAGATGTTCTGATGTGAAAATATTCCTATCTTAGAATTGATAAATACTAATATGATAGCTAAAAATTTTCTTTTAACCTGTGTCTTACTCTTGCTCATCTCGACCTAACTTGTCTACTAGTAAGCACCTCTACATCTTCAAGATCTCAATTCCAAGGTCATCTCCTCTCTAAATATGTTTCCATCACTGTCAGGTGAGCAGATCTGACCAATTCTACTTTTCATTTCCCCACAGTCTTTCACAACATATTTGCCTCAGCAGTTTCAGGGGACTTAAATGTTTACCTATCAACCTTTCTCTTTCATAACTTTATTTTTTTCTTAGAGACAAAGCCTTTGGTTGAAGTTTCTCTGTTTCCTCAGTATCTAGCTCAGGGCCTGTAAAGTACACAGCAACATCTTGTCAGTGAAGTTAAGTATGGGTAAATGAATGAATGAATGTAAACAAACGATAGTTAGATATAAATATTAAATAATGACACATTCTTTCCACTGAAAGTCTCCTAGTTTTCATTTTTAAAATGCAGTGTTCCATTTTCCAACTGAGTTAATGCTTTGCTGCTTCTCCGTAGTACTACTAACTAGTTCTGAATGGAAGATGAAACTAATGGGAGCAATAATGATAAATCTATTTCTCTGGACTAGAATTTTACACTTATCAAGGCTGCTTTTGTAACCCAGCACCCTGGATTCACACATTCACATTTTCTCTCTGTTATAAAGAAATGTCAATCCTTCCATTATTTTCGCTATGCTTCTCCCTATTTCCAAAGTCACTGGTCAACCACAGAGGAGTGACAGCTTCTCAGAGATATCACATATGACACCCTTGAGGTATAAGACTAAAGAGTAGATTTCTTTAAACATGTAATATTTAGGGTTCAGCTGTGATAATGTGCTGGAAAAAAGGAATCATCTGTCTAATAATTAGAGGCAAACAACAGTTTGACTAAGGCCCATAGTGCTCAATGCAAACATCTAACTCTACTTTTTTCATAACATCAGACAGAATAAACCCCTCCGGACTGGTCATAAACATGCAATGCTTGGGAGTTTACTCTGAAGACAGCCTGCCTGGGATACATCTGCCATGCTAGTTATGTGACTTGGGTAAATTACTTAAACATTCATGTGCTTTATCTCTCTATCTGTGTTTTCTTATCTATAAAATGGGAACAAAAATAACACTACCTGCATCTGGAATCAGTAGCACACATAAAGGATTCTACAATTTACCAGGCACATATAAGATACTCAAAGATGTTAACTGCTATTATTATTGCTATTATTACTACTTATGACTGTTTTTATTCTACTCTCTTGAATTAAGAAAATAGTTCTTCATAAACTGCTGTGCAAATATACAGGGTTGTAAATGATGCTTTTTAATTCTCTACCCATTTTCAATGTTCTTTCTGCTTTGAGCCTTGAGCCAATTTTTTAAAACCAGGTGTCATCACAGATAGAAGAAAAGTTTTCAACTGGCCAAGTTTGAATGTTCCTTGGCTTGTCATTCCCTGAAAACAAACCATACAACTCCTCTGACTACCAGATGTGCCAACTATTTGGGTGCTGGTTTTCGTTTTGAAATACCGCTTATTTTTAGAGACTGCACAATGTTTTTTAAAAATGTGTTTACTGCTTAAATGAGTATCTGAGTGGATGGCATTCTGAGTACCACACACATCCTAGCCAAAATCACTGCATGCTGGTGGGAATATAAATGTTTTGGATTTTCAAGTTTCTGAACTGAGAGTTCGTCTTAGTAGTGGTATGTTTTTAATTAACATCTTCATTAGTTTAAAGGGTTCTACTGAAGTCAAACACTATTTGATTGTGTTGCAATTATCCCTGCTGAGGCCGCATATTCATAGTTTATGTTTATCTGCCCGTTCCTCTAAAAATGACATAGATGTGAGAGAAACAGAAATGGCATATATTTGGTAAGCCATAGGGAGAAGTAATCAAAAAATTTTTGGTTGTTGCTGTTCATTCAAATGACACTATCAAATGCTAATCACAAGGTAGACGGTCCTTGGAGACAGAGACAGTGGTGAGCAAGATGGACAAAATCTTCCAGCACTATGACCATGAAGATGAATGCCAAATCAACCACTTATTATAAAAGAGGTGATCCTTGCTCCTTGGTTTGGTCATATGAAATGGCTTCCTTTGTAAGTCAAACATTACTGAATAAAAGCAATTTTTATGTGGTTCTATCTAACACATATGCAGGGTCTTAGAGATACAGAAAAATATATGAGGATAAACCTTTCCTACTCACTAGCTATGTGACAGGAACAATAACAATGCCAAACTTAGAGGATTAAAAGTATTAGTATACATCAGTATGTGCCTCACCACCTCTGAAGTTGACGATTTTCTTCCTAACTTTCTCTATTAAATCTGGAAAAAAGTTTTAAGAGTACTATTATGAACTCTTTTTTTTGATAAGCTTAATATACTGACCTATCTATCTACACATCTGCTTCTTTATACATAAACTTATTGTTGTTATTAAATTTGTTGAACATTTAATAATATCATAGATACTATTCCCTGCACCCCAAATATATAACCATAATACAATCATCAAATTCAAGACATTTAGCAATGATGTATTACTAGTATGAAATATACTATTTTTATTCCAATATTACCAATTATACCCTTTAAAGCAACTGTTTTCCAATCCAGAAGTGTGCATGTCAAAGAAAGACTTTGAGATTCACACCGAGATGGATTTCTTAAGAACAAGCTAGTATATCATTGGACACCAGGGTTGAAGGCAGATGGAAAAACAGAAAAGCAGGGAAAGAAAGAAAAAAGAGTTAACAACATACAGCATAATAGCTAAGAGCACAGATCTGCACTCTAGTTCCACCACTCACTCACTATTTGACCTTGAGCAATTCAGCTCTATGTGCCTTGATCTCTAAAATGGGGTTAATACTAACATTCATTTAGTTTTAAAAGATCTAATATATGAAGATAGTTAGGGCTTCTTAATACTTCATAGGCACTTCATAGATACATTGTATTTTAGTAAAGAACTTGTCTCTGGCACCTTTCTGATATTACTTCTAGAACCTCTTTTCTCCTTGCAGGTATCTCCTTGTCAAAGACCTTCCCTCAGATGACTCCAGCTTACAGGCCTCTTTCCTCACTCCTGTTTTATCTTACTTACTCTTAGATTCTTTCCAGTTTTCATATTCCTCCCTAAAATGGAAATAAAAAAATTCTTGCACACTAATATACCATCTTGTTATAGTGTATTGTCAAATTCATAATATTTCACTTCTGAGATATAACAGTAACAACAAAATGGATAAATGTATGTAATGTGTTACTCTGAAATACAGTAAGGAAAGGATAAATATGTAAGGACTCCAAATAATAAGAATTAGAATGAAATAACTGGTTTCTATGTTCAAGGGCAAATCATTTCAAGTTGGTATATACTCAAAACTCAAATAATCAAAATACACAAAACTGCACAAAGCCTATGGGAGATAAGGAAAACTTGTTATAGCGTCCTACCCCCGTGAGGTGTACAATCTCTGTAGAGATAAGACATACTCAACTAGAAAACAATCAGATAATGATATGGACTATATGGGATTATGTATGAAACTGAATCACAGCAATAGGAGTTCAGAGAAGGAATAAATCTTCTGTGCATCAGATAATTCATTGAAGAAGACAATATTAACCACAAACAATTTCCAAGTATTCTTCAAGAAGTACAAAGTTGTTAAATGACAACAAAGAAGGCAGGGTCACAGAGAGATTCATACTTAAATAGCTTTGGGGAAACCTAATATAATGGAGTTAAATATATATCTTTATACCAGTTACCTCAGATCCTTTCAAAATGCAAATGTATATAATAACTTTCCCAGAGGAGTAACTATTATACAAAATATATTTGTGTAGGATGGTTTTTCTCCTGCAGATTAACCTAAGACTAACATTCCAAGAAACACACTTTGGAAAACAATAAGCTAAAAGCAGGAGAGGAATAATAAGAAATTGAAGGCGGTAATACAGACATGGAAACAGAGAAAGGACAAGTTGTGTGAGGGGGAGTAAAGGGGGAAGGTGAGAAGTCAGAGTAACCAAAAAGAGGGGGCTCTGACAGAGAGAAAGGGAAGAGATAGAGCTTGGAGGGCTATTAAGTCATTCTCAAGGGACTGATTTAAAAACTGGATATTGTGTATTGAACCAGTGGTTCCAAGTCTAGATGCATATTAGCGTCATCAGATAAGCTTTACAAAACTGTAAATTTGTAGTTTCCACCTCAATCCAACCAAACCAAAAGATGCTGGTGCTATAGGCCTACTGGCATGCATCTGGGAACTTGATTATATTTTGGTAATCCACCTAAGATTAATCTGGTGGAGATGGAGAGAAAGGCTGGTGGAGACATGAATCAGAAACTAAAGAGTGAGGAGGTCATATGGAAACAAATGACCAAAAAAAGAAGGCCATGGCTATAGAAACACCTTAGACTAAGATTGGTAACTTTACAATTGCTTGATAATAATTTAGGAGATCAAGTTAAAAAGGGAGGAAAAGGTCATAAAGACTATCTTTATGACTCCATTCCAAAATGAATTACAATGTTCTAGTTAATAAATAGGTCAAACCTGAATCCAAATTAAGGAAGAGCCCAAGAACTTGTGCAATCTCCTGCCACTCTGCCCTCAGGAGTTCAGCTTGAATCTACCAAGCTTATCCCACAAAGAATATAACTTTCACACCAACACTCTTCTAACTTTAGTCAGCATTCAGGAATGTTGGCCACAAAGTATGGAATCGCCAGCATTACTCATTTCATTTTATCCCTGCATTAGATGGAAACGTATTTATATCCTGAGAGATTAAAAAAATATCATATTCCTTTCTGTACCACTCAGTGCCCTGGATTCCTGTACAAGAAGCTTCAATATTGCTTCCCACCACTGGGCACGCCTGATAAGATGTTATTAAGAATACACAACTCCAAACTACCCCACAAAGATGTAAAGATATATTAGAGAACATTCCTGAAGCTTATATTCTAAAGTCCCCATCAGTCAGCTATTGTACATCAATTATCAACTAATTAGTACAGAGTGCTTATGCTGACCCTTCTGTTCTCTCTTGTAATGATTTGCCAAGTTAACTGAAAGCTTCTCTGCTCCACAGAGACTCTTACTATAGCAAGAGTGTTAAATAAAGTTCACCAACAATTAGCCTAGAAAACCAAAGAGGAAATGTAAGCACATTTTACTGCTTTTCTCCTCTGACAAATTTTCTAACAATCCCATGGGAAGAGAGAAGATATATTTGTTAAATAAGCAAATCATTACTCTGAAAACCTGAAACACTAGTACAGGCACAGTTTAGTAATGCACTGCTCACTGATCAGGTATTTATTTATTGAATCCCTGATATGTCCTACTATATATACGCTAGGAAGTACCAACACAGAGATAAGTTTTAAGCAATTCTTGCTTACAATCTAGTAGGCTTAAATCAAATTTTATATATGGGATTTATCTGTGAAATATGTGAATTTGAGATGAAATTATCTTCATTTTATCAAATAATCTAGTAAATTATTATCTCATTCTATTAAAAGAGGACATTCATAAATACCAGAAAGGATGAGTGGTAGAGAGGGCTAAGCATACATTTTAATGGGAGAAAACTAGCAGTTTCCAAAGCTCTTGAACAGGTCACATGTGTGAAGCACTACCTGTGGACTTGATGCTGTGCTGTACTAATTCAGTCCTAGGCCACTGAATTAGAACTCAAAGAACTTCTGATCAGTGGAGAGAGTTTTACCAACACATGAAACAATTCAGTGATACCTAATCTTAAATCAAGTTGCTATAATGGTGAGCACAGAATGAGTTCAAACAAGAAAAAGATCTGTATAAACTGAGAGGGTTGGTGGAGGATATTAGATTGATCCAAACCTTTTAATGGCTAAAGGTGTGAGGGCTATACAAAAAGAAAGCTGGCCAAACTGAACTCAGGAGAATGTGTTTGAAAAGTAGTGTGGATGCAACATAAAGTAGTAAAGAACTGAGGTTCTAGAATCAAAATGACTTCATTTACCACTGTGTGACCTTGAATATATTCTTTAGACTCTATGTCTCAATTTCCTCATCTGGAAAATGGGAGTAATACTCATATCTACCTTCATAAGGCTATTTAGAGAACTAATAACTCATTAAATGTAAAGTGCAGAATGTTGGAATGTTCTGCTCCACACAAAGACCCTGGCATGCTGTCTCGCCTGACAAAATATTGAATGCCCCAACCAGTAATAGCTGAGATTAAATTTCCCAATTGTCAGAAATATGTTATCTTAGAGTCTGATTTGTCTTGATTTAAAGGAAATAAGTTAAAGAACCATTTGTTATATGCACAAATAGGTAGATGAAGTCATAGCCACTATAGATTCATTTAAAAGTGGAGAGATAGAAAGGTTAAGCAAAAACATTGGTGTGGTTTGTTTTGGTTTGGGGGTATTTTTATTTTTTTGTCTTTTAAAAGAAGTTGTATTGAAGTAACTGTATTATGTTATATAAGTTCAAGGTGCACATCTTTGAAAATTAACATGTATTATATGCTACGTTAAGTTTACCACTAAATGTCCAATTCTATAGTTACTAACTTTAACCTAACTACCAAAATATAAAAAAAATTCTAACATTGCATATCTCAATGCCAGACAATCTGGCTACAGTCTATATATGTAAGTTTCCTTCTGTTTCCTTTATTAAATGAAACATCATTTTTGAAATCATAAGAGAACTGGAGTAATCTAAGCATCTCTGTAAACATGATTGGAAGTAGTTAAAACTAAAGTAAATGTGGAAGTTTTATCTTTATACCTTTCAAGTGCTAATTCAGATACTGTATCAGCTTAACTGTAAGGCTTAACTGAAAATATCCAAAATTAGATCAATAAACAAAGAAGACCACCACCTCCAATTCAAAAGCTTTCCTGTTAAAACAAAAAAAAAGCAATCACGATACATATTGATGCCAGTATGAGAAAAAAATTAAAATTAAGTAGTGTTTGTAGGAGAAGGGGAAGTATGAAAAGCAGGATTGGGGGAGGGGGGCAATGGACTATAGTAGAGGACTATGGGTACTTTCGTGGTGAGTGTGGTGTGGTTAGCATACACCTGAAGAGATGTGATCCTGTACCTCTCAGTCATTTACAATGCTGTAAACCAGTGTCAACCCAAAAAAAGGAAGAGAAAATACTTATGTTGTCCCCAAAACAACGTGTTTTGCTTAAGGAATAGTAGGCATATGAATTTAAATTTGAAAGCTGGGAATAAATGTGAATTAAAAGTTGAATGCCAAATGAGTTGAAAGCTTCTTTCTGGAATAATATACAAATTATTAAAAGAGAATAAATAACACATCACAAACTGCATAAGATCTGTGGCTTTCAAAGTAAAATGGAAGTAGAGAAATAATTTCCTTCCCAATTGTCCAAGGTTCAATTAAGCAGAGTCTTAATTTTCTTAGTCAAAGTGCCTCATCATTTGACTGCTCCAGGTGAACCAAATTATAAACTCTGCTAGAATTTAAACTCTGTCAGAAATTGCTCATCTCTTTGTCCTAAACACTCTGTAACAAAAACAAATACAACAACAAAAAGCAGAAGTCTCACTTTGATCTTGTAAATGAGAGGAACAAGAACCTTAATACCCATCTACAGTTTAGAATAAAACATTATGGCTAATCCCTATGAATCACTGCATAATATTAGTACTTTACAACGAGCAGGAAAAATAGGAACACATCTCCAAAATATTTTCAATAAGAAAAATTTTTAGATATTAATCTTTCTGAAACTGTTCTAACTTTAAATTCTCATAGGACATCAACATAATTTCTTGCAAATTTACCTCACCTAAGTATATAAAATAGAAGTGCTGAAAAGATATGCATGTGATTTGGTGGTGGGTGTGCTATGGTAGTAATATCTGGTGAAGGTATCCAAATATTACCTCAATAACTAATTAGTTAATTAATTAATTTTTTAAAAAATCAACACACATGTTATTTTGTGTCTGATTTGTTTCACTCAACATAAAATATGCAGGGTTCATCCATGTTGTTACATATAGCAGTAGCTTGTTCTTTTACTGTTGTGTACCCGTCTATTGTATGAATATATTATCATTTAGTTATCCATCCTGTTGATGAGCATTTGGCTTCTAGCTTTGGGCCATTACAAATAAAGTCTTATGGATACTAAAAGAAAAGATATGCATGTTTCAGATTCACAGTACTTTGAAAATCAAAAAATTTTATATAGACTTTAACAAAATACCCTTTATCCGCCATTAATTTCCCCAGATTTTTACCTCCCCACAGTGTTCTGCCCCTAGAGCTCAAAATTTTTCCTTTTTCTTGTCACTTCTCCAAAACTGTATTGCCCTTTTGTCAAAATGGTATACAAGCTTCCAGGTCTGACCCCTGTTTGGAGATTTCAAATTTCGTTTTTTTTCAGACCCTCTCTGCCCCTCCCCCATAGGCCTACAAAGTAAACATTTTCTCCCTATTAATCTGTCTTCTGCCAGTACAACTTGCAAAGACACAGATACAGAATCTAACAAGGTAAAGAAACAAGTTTTCTGTCCTCCGTGAAAATAGTATGCATCATTATCTGTCCTTGCTTAATTCTTTTGTCTTATGTCTTTCTACCCTTTCTAGGAATTCCTAACGGCAAACTACCCACAGCTTGAAAATTCAGACTATTTCATGCCTTCCTGCTTTACACATGCCATTTCCTCTGCAAAGTTCGTTTTATATTATTTACCAAATTATTTAGAACCTTTCAAGGTTAATCTCTGTATGGTTGGATTTAGATGTATCCTCCTTGTTGGTCTCATATAACTCTGAGCATACCACATTATGTTTTAAGGCAGCAGGATTAGTGAGAAAATAAGTCACTTTTGCCAGATTTCACAAGTAATCCCCTTCCCTTCTCCTCTCTCCTATTGCTTTAATTACTAGTTAACCAAACTCATTCTTCTAGGCATTCATCTTATGAAATATTCAGGAAAAAAATAATAAAGGGGTACTTTTTGTTTTGTTTTGTTTTGTTTTTGTCTTCCTCTATTTAACACATCAAGCTATTTATGGTGAAACTATCTAAATGTTCAGAAGAGAGTTTGCTCCAGGTTCAGAATTCTAAGATTAAGCCAATGAGGAACAAAAAAGGAGGGAACAACTTCTTTCCTACTTAAACACAGTGAGTACCTTTGTTTGGAAAGATTATTTTCATTACCTTCTTTCAAAAATGTGTCAATCAGAGTGGTTTGGGGGATGGTGGAAAGATATGGCAACTGTGATCCTTGTTATTGTACTCAGGGAAAAGCAAGGGGACAAAGATTAAGAAATCTTGCCCATGGATATTGGTTGCTCTGTCATTTGACACCAGCAGTACAAGGAATTCTACTAACACCTCAGTCCAGAGGAGGAAAGAACAGAGTCCGGAAAGAAATTTGTAAAAGAAGACATATAGTTCAGTTCAACTGACTTGTTTTGTGACACACAGCCTTGAAAAGAACAATTTTATCTTTAGTAACTTGGCAAATGCAAAATGATTTTGTGATAAGTTTTAACATGCATTTTACTAAATGCATGAAGAGAAAGTACAGGAGAGAAAGGCCAGGTATCCAAAGACAAGGAGGTTGTCAGGTTTCTCTTTTCTGTGTCATTTTTGTTTAGTCGGTCACATGAAAATTCAAAACCATATAATTAGATGGCTGTTTATACATGATTAAGCATGAGCTCATTGGACTTTACATGCCAAAAAGTCAGAGATGTGGTTAAGGGCAAGAAGGAACTATTAATAAAAGGAAATAGAGCTGTAATACATTTTTCACTTATGAATAAAAATAATTCAGAGATCTCTAGATGGAAAAAGAAAGAAAAAAAATCAACCATGAGTCGAGACAAGAAGCCAGATAATTTTATAAATGGTTAGAATTAACGAGATGTAAAACATAAGCCATTGCTATGGAAAAGCTTTCCTTCTCTATGATTCTAATCCTATTTTTGTTTCTTGTAAATATAACTCACAAAGAGAATATAACAAAACTTACCTATATTATATTTCTTTAGAATTGTTCTGGGAAATATTTAAGCAAGAAATGTGTTGCTCATTTAAAAGAGTTACTTGTTCTCCTTACAACTCTCTTCACCAATAACTATAGATGCCAGTTCCCTTGAAAAAAATAAAATTTCATTTTTCACAAATTCAGAATTTTCTTCCCAAAATGGATTTAAGCCCATCAGAAGCAAGGTTTAACTAGCCAAAACCTTCACAAAGGTAAGGTATACCTTCCCAGATACCCCAGAGAATTTTTGATCTTACACTAGGATTCTGAAAAGGGGTGAATCAATTGTTTGTGGAGATTAAACACCAAGTCATAGATGAGGTCAGTGGGGTAAGCCTCTCAGATGACAAAGGGAATGAACTGACACAAAATCAGTCTACTTTCCACGTTAAGGTAAGGTTTTTAAGTCACTACTATAACCTCCCCCTACTGGGAAAATACACCAATTCAGGCCACCTCTGGAAGTCACCCAAGTAAAAGCAAAACACTCGAGAGGTCGTTCAACTCTGTGTGCTATTTTTGCAGTCAAACAACTCTTTGGGTTCCCAGTGCTATGACTGGGACCTTTGCATAAATGACTACTGTGATATAAGAGTTGACAAATAAGAAAGACATAATTTTAAATGAGCCAAGCCCACAGGAAAACCAACCAACACCCAGTCCTTAAGACTAATGCTGAAATGCATCTAATAACATTCAAAAAGCCCATAATGTCTAAAAAGCATACAATGACTTGTACAGCCTGATACTGAGCACAAAGTCTCCAGGTCACATTGTTAGATTTTCCTCTGGCTTACAAGCATTCTGTCATGTATATGTGTGTGTGTGTGTGTGTGTGTGTGCAAGCACGTGCTGATTCCCAAAGCATTTTCAATCCTGTACATATCTGCTCATTGGAATTTAATCAGAATATACGTCATTTAGATCTATATGATAAACTGTAAAATACAGAACCTCCTAAAAAGTTCATTTAAGACATTAGGATGATCACAGAATGAGTATTTCAAAAAGCATGGATATTTGAAACAAAATTCAATAATCACAACCAATTTGTGATTCACGTCTTACATGAAAAATGTATTTTGTTCTAAAGATACTTCTAAATTATTGGCCTAATTTGGTCAAATTCAATCCTTAACATGTTCACCTAGTGTTTAATGTCACCCAAAGCTAAGGGGAAAGTACACTTTCATAAAACAGACTCTTTATGAGCCAGAAACGCATAGATTTTTGTCTTTAATACTGAAAGAAGGGAGAATATCTTACTAAATTAATGAATATTGATTATTTGAAACAGTTTAATATCTACTATAACATCAGATAAGAAATGTGATAATTTATTCTGAAACAATGTGTAGTATGTAACTCAAAACCGTTTTTCATCAATAATTAATATTAATAATTAACAAGTATAAACAACAAAAATGCCTCTTGGAAATGTTTCAGCCTGGCCCTTTCCTCATTCCACAGTTTGCTTATTGCCCCCCTTTACCATCTATGTGGGGTTAATAACTAAACTTCCCTCATCTCTGACATGCAACACTACCCAGCAGCAATCTTCCCAAGAATGTGTGCACAAATACATTATTAGATTGAGAAGAATAAAAGTCTTATCAAAGTCACCTGAATCTGGCAAATGGATTCTAAATTAGCATCTGCAGTTACAATCAACTCAACAGTGAATTAGGTTTTTCTCCAGTAAGGACAGGACCCAGAAAAAATGTTCACCTCAAATACTCATTCTCCAACCTACAGATGAAATGTCTTAAGTCTTTAATCCAGGGAGTAACCTAGTAATAAAAACTAAACCGTCCTCTACATAAATACAAGAGAAGATGAGGAAAATGCAAAAGCCACTCATCTAAAACAGGCCAGAACAAATATACCAGGGCTTTATTTGTCGTTGCAGTGTATTCAGTGTGACATGTCAAAACTACACCCATTCTTTCTCCATTTTCCTTTGATTTAATAGCATCTTCAGAATCAAACACATTAGCTCTTATACCAAAGCAGTCTTTCAGCTACCTGCTACCCTCTTTTCTATCCACCCTGCCCTAGAACCTGTCATTTAATATTTTAAGACCATCGAAATTCATCTCTTTCAACCATTCATTCTTTCACCAAACTGATTATGCATGCAGAAATATCCTAAGAAATCCCTAAAATTTAACATGCTATATTTTAATTTTTAATTAAATTAATTACAATCCCTTATCCCCTTCCTCTACATATCCCCATTTTATACATTATATCATTCTTCCTGAAAAATGATCAAAATCACCAGCAAAAAAAAGCACCTCATGTATAAATTATTCAGGTTCCCATTGTTTGTTCACTGGTGTTTAAAAGTATTGTAAGTAAGAAAATCCCTACAATGGAGTTTCCATCATCATTTCTGTTTGTGAACATGTATGGAGGATAAAGGTGTTTACATCTTTTTCTTGGCAGACAAGGGAGGGCTGGGATGGAGGGAGCCCCACACAGAGTACTTCACATACATTTCCAAGGCTATCTGCTCTCTGATTTCATAAATTCATACACACACAACTAGAACTTTCAAGGACCACTGGAACTTTCAGCAAAGGTTGGTGTGCAGAGAGGAAAGCATCTGACAAACAATGTCTCCCTTCAAGTGGAACTGCTGAAGGCAGTCAGCACTGGCCAGCGCAAACAATGCTGGGCAGGTCATTAACTTGCCTGATTCAGACTGTGATGAGCTCACATACCTTTCTGGAAGCACTATTTTAGCTGCTGAGTTTATACAAATAAAACCTGTAATTTTCTAATGGCTAAACTAGGAATGTATTGGAAAATAGCTAACTCTCTGAGAACCCTGCAGAAGCCACACAGGGAACTCATGGAAGGTGTATCTGCAGTTGGTTATGCAAGTTTGCACACATCTTTATAATCGCTACATATGTATTACCTTGAAAATACGCAACCACATAAGTAACCCCAGATTTTTAAAAATAGGTGGTTACTGATACATTCTGTTCAATTTCTCTTTCTCTCCCACCACCTCCCCCTCCCCCACAGGAGAGTTAGTCTTTACACAAAAAAGTTCTCAACACAAATAAGTTAACATTTAACTCAAAACATTGGGAATGCTTAGCTCTCAATCCCTCCTCCCTCTTGTTACTTCAGCGAAAATAGGTTCAGGAAAACTCAAACTATCAATAAGTATGACTGATCCTGGATCCTTGATGGATTAAAGCTATATATGTTTCCTTGCTGCATTCATAGGAGACCATAGTTCCTTCATCTACTCCATTTCAGGCTGTCCGTTATACCCAAACCCTGCCCCATGTCCACCCCACACAACCACCCCTCCCATTCTTATCACCAAAGGTCATCTCCATTCCAACCCCCTTATTGAAACAAATCCTCCAGATTCCTGCCTCCTATCCCAAGTTTATGGTACTTTATGGTCCTTCTCTAAATTCCTCAGTATGTTATTTTTGCATCCTTTTTGTTATTAATAACATCTACCTTATATATAGCTGTACCTGTATCTTACTTTTTCCTCTTAACTGGCCAGTCCATGAGAGTAACACACCATATTTACTGTCAGTTCCTATCCCTCAACCCCAGAGTATCAGGTCTGCATTGAACAGATACTCACTAAATTGCTATGTATAATCACCAGACTGGTAGTAGTTTTAGTGCAGGGCCACTCTCCACAGGTAGGTGGGGAAAGGCTAAAAGGAGACTAGTATTTTGCTACTTAAAAGAGGGAGACTGTTGGAGGTTGCAGTGGAGCTACCTCTTTTCTACTGCCCAGGTCATTCCAAATCTGTGCTCCTCTACATTCCCCATCAGACACACGCTATATCTCACTGAACACACAGTTTCTATCTTTACATGCAGCCCTTTCCAAAATTGTTGGACCTGTCAACTTTTCAGTGACACAAAGCCCTCCATGGAAAGGTAAATATAGCAAACCTCTCTTTCATCTCCCTTTTCTTAGTTATCCGTAAGTACCACAAAAGATACAGATATTACCCAGCTATAAAGATAGTGATCATACTTTCTCACCAAAAATTATACTATTACAACTAATAATAACAATATTTCATCTGTGCATTAAAATAAATAAGAACTCACATTAGCAGGTTTACTTGATACCAAGACAGGATTGTTTGGCTCTAACCCTGAACTATCCCATTCAGTTTGCTCAACAACCCTGGCAATTACCATCCCCTTTTACAGAGGAGGCAACCTGGGTTCCAGAAAGCAAGAACTAAATTAAAGAGTTCTGAAACTAAGAAACTAAGTTAAAGAGCTCTGCTAGTCCTGTTCTGAAAACATGCACGGTTATCTATGAGTTCATACATAAACCCTTTCCTACATGTGACTGAACAAATACTAGAGAAGAGAAAGGATAACTCAAAACCAATTCTTCTCCCCAAACTGGAATAAACACTCACCCACAGTCTCCAACATCTTCCCATATATAGACAATGTCAGGAATGATACCATAACAGGGCCTTTAGCAGAACTTTAAATGGCATAATGCATGCAAGAATAATAATGCATGCAATTATTATATAATAATGCATGCAAGATCGCACTATTCTAACCTTTACTGCAGTGGTTAGATGTCTATCATATCACCCCCTCACCTTCAGTAATTACATAACATCAATTTCCTTTACTCATTCATTCATTTGGTGGTTAGCATGTGAGGTAAAGACAGGTGAAATAAATCAAGAGAATGCCAGCACAAAATGATGGCTGATAAGATGAGATCAAAAGGCTATTGGATACTGAAAAAGAGATGATGATGATGATGATGATACTATTTAGGAAGATTAAATTAAAATACTCATCTGAATAAATCTTATAGAAGGAATTTACTAATATTCTACTCATTCAACAGAGTACTTAGTGTCCATAATCCATCATAATGTATATTAGCAATGTAAAAATATGATAAGCATGCATGCATGTATACACATGAACACAAAAGCAATTATACAATGTGTCAGGTGCAAAAGGAAGTTAGTATGAGGTGCCTTGAAGGGGCAATCTCTCACATAGACCAGATATTTTATAGGGCACCTTTCTATTAGAAATCAACCTCCTTTAAAAACAATACCACAAAAAAAAATTCTGCAGGGGTCTTTTCTAAGATTCTGCCTCAGTAAGCCAGAAAAAGTAAGACTTTTTCCTTCAAAACTTCAGTGACATAAAAGCAGAGATAGGGGCCTACCTGGTAGCACAGCAAGTTAAGAGCCACACTGTGAAGCATCCACAACACAGCAGCATGAGTTCAATACCCAGCCATAGAGAAAACCCACATGGCACAGCAAACCTCTCCTGCCTCCACACTGCTCCCAGTGTATTTCAGTTGATCTGCCTCTTCTGCTCCCCACTCTGTCTCTGGTGAATCCTCTCATCTCCCGCGACTCTGGCCTGTACACCAGCTCTTGTATGCATAAATAAATAAATCTTTAAAAAAATTTTAAAAACTAAAGGCAGAGATAGTTGCCAACTATCCCCAGGTATGTGACTGCGCTTTTTCCCTACCCTTTAAAAATACTAACATAAGTAGGAAAGCTCAGTTGTATGGAGATAAGAGGGGTCTCTCCCAGAGCCAAGTCACAAAGCCAGGAGGCCAAACTTGGTCTGTGGCTGTGCATCTAAATGAATTGGACCAAGTAATTTAGACTAAACCTCTTTGTCACACTCAGTTCATTAGACCACTTACTGAACTATCTATAACCCCACTTGGCATAAACCAGATGCTCAATAAATGTTAATTCTCCCTCCTAACTGCATATCATATCTAAAAATCTTTCACCTCTCATAACCGAAATGAGTACCTTTAACAGAACGGGTTCACTCATTTTAAGAGCTTTCCTCATAAGAAAAAGATACATCCTTGTCCCCATCATTCTCTAAATTAATAGATATATGTGCCAAGAAACAATAATAGAAATCATGTTTCCAAACTCCTTACCTTATAATAGTTGGTAAAAACTCAAATCCAGAGATAAAGTGACTTTTCCCAGGTCATAAAGCTAGTTAATGTACAAGACCAAAACCCAAGTAATCCTGGTTCCCAACTAACCTCACATTCTGCTATACTCTACTATTTTTTATTGAACTGTCAGTTATAAATGAGGTTTAATGATACAAATACCTCTAAGGCAGTTAAAAATGTCTTATACCTTTAAAATAGAGTGAGAATGGCAGTTTGATTGCAGGCTCTTCCCACATAATGGTCACTGGGTTTGGGACAGAAGCATTTATAGAATGAAGAGCTAGAGAAAAGAAGCAAACACTGAAGAAGGGACCAGGGATGAAATGGGACAGAGAAATGTACCTAAAGATCATTTCCATTTCATTCCATGAAATGAATCTGAAGACGTACCTTGACAGATTTCTCTTTTCCTTTTATCTATAAGCCTATATAGGCTACAACAAAAACCATCATCCTCCCAAATCAGACTAAATGTATGAATAAGCAGAAGAGAAAAATGTGTTCACCTTTGACATTTTTAAAAAAGAGGTTCAGTTGTAGTTTGCTCAGATCTCCTTAAACCTTAGACTTTAGTAGAACCACTGCTAAACCACAGATTTTAGTGAAACCAGTGATGGCTTATTTGCCAAATGTAAATTTGCCACAGAACCAATGTGCGGGCTGCTCAGAGACAGCAAGCACCTCATTAAGAAAAGGGGGAAAAATCCAATTGAAGCATATCAAACTTGACAGTATAATTTTTAAAAAGATTCCCATCTCAAAAAAAGTTTACGAGACACGAGTGAGGCTAGGTTATTTCCTGGCATAATAATAATTGCAGAACAATTGTCCAATTACCAGTTATGCATAAAGGAAATTCCTTTGCATTGTGACCTTACTTCTTTGTGTTTGTTCTATAGAAAAATTCTGCCTTCAGGAGTTCCGAATAATGAAAGGGTTCTCCGCTATGTCAATGAGTTTGGATGGAGTCCCTGTGGCACAGGGACCTTGCCTGTAATGAAGTCTGGTAATGAAGCATAAGAATCATCTGTTCCTAGTTAAACCTGCTTATATCCTCCACAGCAGGAGGAACCCCTGGCTGAAGGCCCCAAAGAAAAGAGAACCTTTGGAAAGTGACAGTACTAGAAGCACTTACAGTTAAGACCTTCAGTTCTTCTTGGGCCAAACTCTTACCCACTGGCCTCTCAAGAAACAAAGAAACCAGCATACGAACAAAAACCAACCAAGAACTATGAAAAACATAAAAATAACATATAAAATTAAATTCAACAATTATGGGATGCCTAGTTTACATGGGTCCTGTACATTTAAAAATGGGAACCTCAAACCCATCCAACTCTATATGTTACCTAGTCAACCAACAAGTAACAATTTTTTTCCTACTACCCTTCAAACTTTAATTAGTTGTCACTTATGCAGCTGGTAAAAGTACTGCTTCTTCCATCACCATTCAACTATAAAGGATGTGTGAGTCTCAATAAGTCAGCATATAGTTCAACCAGAGAAAGAACTTTCTAGTAAGTAGAAGTGACTGGAAACACTTTGTAAGACAGAGTTTGTGGTCAAGTCTGAACCAGGGATATGATCCCTGCCTTAGAAACTGCAGCACTACATTCCTCAGGGCCACGATGATATGTTGCCTAAGGTTAAACAAGATATTTCTCTTCCTTTTGAAAATGCTGATAACATCAGTATCTAAGAACAGTGGATCATTGTTTTAATTGATAACATGAAGAAAGCAACAACTCCAGAAATATTACCAACAGTCTTATAATCAACTACGCCTAGTCTGCCTGGCATTCCCCACAGCTGAGAATGAAGAAACTCTCCCAACATCTTCACATTCCCACATTCTTTTCTTTCCTATACACTCCTCCTTCACTTGCTACTTAGGAAGACAGCCTTTGCTAAGTGATGACTCTGTTGTCCTCCCTCCATGGCACTGTTACAGGGCAGGGAGAAGGGCTCCCCAAAACCCCCAAACCTGCCCTCTCTAAATGGGTTTTGCCATCCGCTGTATCAAGACAAATATACAAGGTTTTTAATGGAAAGCAACTTTAATACAATTAGGGTACAATACAGAAAGGATAAAGAATATAGTTACTAAGTATTTAAAATTACCTATTTTTTTGAGGGTAAAAGTTTAGCTAAATAGGATTGGCCTAAAGCAAAGCCCAAAAGCCTGCCACAAGTTTAAAGGACTTTTTAGTAGAGACCCATAGAAAAGGGTCAGAAAGAGTCAGACAAATATGGGAGGAAAAGAGCAAAATTAAAATTAAGATGAAAGCTGCCATTATTAAGCTCCCCATGATCTCACCCACATCTGTTCCAACCAGTCCAAGACCAAAAAGCAAGTGCAGTTTTTTTACATGATCCTCTGCTCTGCATGCCTCCTCCAAGCCTCCTTGCTGCTCTCCATCCTGCTTCCTTCTTCCTGCCTTCCTTCTGTCCTTCAGTCCTCTCTCCAACATTTTCCCTGCTCAGCTCCACCCACTTAAGGCGGAACTGAAATTTTGGAACTTTCCCCTTTCTGGGGACCACCCTGTTACAGCACCACTTGATAACAAAATGCTTCCTCTGTGGAAACAACATAGTTCAAAGTCTGGCTTTCTGAGTAGGAGCTACACAACCTAGTTTGGTCAGTAACAGGTTCTTGTCTCTGGAAGAATAAACAAAAAGGGTTTGCCAGACTATTATAAACAGTTTAAGGGGAGAGTAGTGAAGGGGCTGAAAGAACATTTCTAAGGTCATTCTCAACTCTTTATAACATCTCTCAAAAAGCTTAAAATGTAATGCCAAGTTTTAGATTTTTATGAAAATTGTGGGCTTTTCACTGTCCTTACCCAACTGCTATTTTTTGTGCTCCTTTCCATTCTAGGTTCCTATAATAATGAAGTGACAGGAATCAAGTAAACTAACTTCTCTAGACCTCAGATTTATCATCACAAAAATATGAAGGCAAGAAACTAACTTCTCAAGTCCCTTCCAGCTTAAATATTTTCTGAGTAAATACTAAGTTTACTTTTTCTCCTTCTTACCAAAATAAATTTCAGGAATTCTATCTACTTATAAATTTAACATACATGAGAAGAAAATTCAATAAGATGGCAAGAAAATATGAACATGGTAAAAGCAACAGGTTTCTTATGTATCAATTATAATTTTCAAAATGTAATGAAAAATTAAATAAAAATACTTAGGGGTAAGCATTTTTGTGAAGAAAACTATATTTTCCAGAAGACATGAATAATATACATACATGTTCCAAGTTGAGAAAACTGAATATAAGTATGTTGATTCTTCTGACATTTTGTGACAAATAATTATTTGTCATGGGGTAAGGTGGGAGATGGGGGAAGAGGACTCTGTGCATTGCAGTAGGTTAAAAGCATCTCTAACCTCTACCCCATGAGATACCAGTAGCACTCCCCCCAGAGAAAATCAAAACTTAATTCTCTCCAGTCATTGCCAAATGTTCCAGGGAAACAACACTCTGCTAGAGAACCAGTGATTTAGTGTAGAGTATATTAATGGGTCTTCCTTATACACTACCTCAATAATGGATTGTAAAATTCACCTAGAGGGGCCTACCTGGTGGCTTAAGGGGTTGAGTGCCACACTGTGGGGCTTCTGCAGCCCCCCTGTAGCACTGAGATCAACTCAGGCCAGAGGTGGGAAGGGGACCCACATGGCGCAGCATACCTCTCCTGTCTTGCCTGCTGCTCCCCTCAGCAGTGTGTTTCAGTGGATCCTCCTGTTTTGCTTCCCGCTCTGTCTCTGTGAATCCTCTCACCCCCCACGACTCTGACCTATACCCCACCTATTTTATGCAAAATTAAATCTTAAAAAAAATTATAAAGCTGTGAAGATAATAACTGTCAAACACAGAAGAAAGCTAGTTTAATTGAACAGAGAAACAGAAACAAAAGATCATGATTTCAGCTACATAATAATAACTAGCATAGATTTTTTTTAAAGATGTTTTTATTTATTTATACATAGAAGAACTGGGGTACAGGCCAAAGGCGCGGGGGGAGGGGGTGGTGAGAGAATTCACCAGAAACAGAGTGGGGAGCAGAACAGGCAGATCGAATGGAATATACTGCTGAGGGGAGCAGTGGACAAGGCAGGAGAGGTCTGCTCTGCTATGTGGGTCCCCTCCCTGGCCAGGGATAGAACTCTTGCTTGCACCACCAAGGAGGCCCCCAAGTAGCATAAGATGTTACCACAAGTGAGTAGGGAAAAGGAGATTGCTCAATAAATGGTAATGGGTAAGGACTTATAATTTAAAGGTGGGAAGTCAAAGCTAAATTCTTGTTCACATGATATTTGCTGATTGTTTATTGCTACATGACAAACTATGCCAAAATTACCATTCCTTAAAAGAAAAATTTCTCATTTTTTGTGGTTCTGGGAGTTGACCAGGCTTAACAGCAGGCTTCCCACTTGGGGTCTCTCATAAGCTGCAGACAGATGTCTGCTAGGACTGCATTCATCTGGATAAACATCTAGGCAGCTCACTCATATGCTTGCTACTCATGGGAATTCCTATACATGACCTTTGCGTAAGGCTTGGGCTCCTCACAGCATGTGGGTTAACTTTGAAGAAATAGCTTGTAAGCTGGTGAAGTATCATTTAACAGAAACAGCATGACTTCTGTCATGTATTTCTGGCCAAAAGAGGCGCAAGTCTCATTCAAATTCAAAGGGGTGGAGAAATAAATTTCATCTCTGACAAAAGGAGGGGAAAAGTCACATCACAGAAGACCATACAGAATGGAGAGTTGCTTTGATTCCTCACTGGAAAAGACAAATCAGTGATAATACATCAAAATTAATTCCAGGTAAATGCAAAATTCAAAGTAAAAGGTAAAACAACCATACACACACACACACATATATATGTTTTTCTTTCACATTATAAGATGTAAAAGACAAAGCTAAACAGACATAACTGTAAAAATGTTTCAGGTCAAAAGCCACCATAAACAAAATGAAAAAGAAACAAACAAAAGGGAAGAAAATATTAGCATTCTACATAAGAAAGGGCTGTGGGCTTAATATGTAAAGAGTCCTTACAAATGAATAATACATCTGTATTTATTTCTACAATGTAAAAAGGCAAAAGGCATAAATATTTCACAACAGAAGATTCCAGTAGACAAAGACACACAATAGTCCCTATCAGTGTTCTGCTAGTAGACTGAGTTGAGAGTATAAATTGTGATACAGTCCACTTGGGAAGCAATTTGGTAATAGAGTCAAAAGCATTTAAAATGTTCATTTGACCCAGTAATCTATCACCATTTTCAAACGTATTTGTGATAATATAATCTCAATTTAAAAAAGCAAACTTGATTAAATACATATATATACTCCATATACACATGAAAAAATCTTTTATCTAAAAATTCTGTTTCAATGAAACCAATAACAAATTCTTGACATTTCACTGAACAATTCAGGAAAACAAAAGGAAGTGTGGAGGGAATGTGGCAGGGAAGGGGCCAAATGGAGTACGGTGGAAGACGATTTGATTTTGGTGGTGGAAATAGTATAGAAACAGGAATCGGTAGAGATTTGAACTCATAACCCCTAAAACAAATACAATGATGTAAACTAACTTTACTGCATAAAGACAACTAGGAAAAACCATGTTTTTAACAATACTGAAATACATGAGGAACATTGATCACAATGCATAAAAGATAACACAAAACATTAGAGATTTATCATGATTGTTATAAATGGCAAGATATTCACACATATTTAGCTCTTAAAATATTAAAAATGAGTATCTCTAGGCAATACTGATAGGTGACTATTGTTCATTTTTTTCAATAAAATGTTTCTACATGTATTCATTTTATATTCAGAAAAAATACTATTTGGAGGAAAACATAATAGTACTATTAGATGAAAAACTGTAAAGCTCACATTACTAAATCACTGCTGAAAGATTTTTTTAAGCTGGTTACAAAGCAGGAATAAAGCATGACTGTGTAGCCAAGTGACACAAAGAGCGATTACAAACCTGGAACCACTGACCCATTACACAGACCATTTGGTCCATGACCAGGTCTTACTAATTAGCTTATTAAAACCTAAGAACAGGTGAAGTAGGGTGGGAGTGCCTTTGGAAACCATGAGATTATTTTCTTTTCAGGCAACACTATATTTTCCCTAATGCCTAAGAGAGGAGAGAAACAATAACACAAGAATTAATCATTTCTGTTCCTTTTACACACCTATCTATCCATCCATTTGATAAATATTTACAAGATGTGTCCTGTATGACAGGCCCTATATTAGGTAGTAGAGAAGGAACTTCAAAGTAAAAGTAGATTGTCTGAGAAGGTGCAGGAGCAGAAGAATGCTTTGTGAATAAATGAGTACCTGGTCTGAATGGTACTAGCCTTCAATTTTTAGCCGTTAAGACCCACTGGCAGATAAATCTGAAATATCTTCTCAGAGCTTCATTCCCCTTAAAATGTATATGTCCTTGTTAGGGATAACCTTTTGAAGTTGCCAATGGTCACATACCTACGTATGAATAAGTTTCAAGCCCTGATCTGATCAGGAAGGCCTTAGATATCTTAGTGGAAGAGTAAAAGTTCTTTTTAAGGAAGATAAAGATATAAGATATTGAGTCCAAAGCATATTTGAGACTTGAGATGAATCACATCTTCCCTGGGTATAGCGGCAGGAAGGTGGCACACTGGGCAAGTTTGGGATGGTTCTGGGCAGACGGGTCAAGGAAGGAGAGTCTTGGAGCCCTCGGTGGCTTTTTATGCTTTTATTAGTAGAGGTAGCATCAGGTACATGGCAGGCATGGGTGCCGGGGGGGTCGGGAGGCTGGCAGGCCTCCCAGCCCCCAGCACATCTCACCCTCTCGGCTGCTTTCTACTGCTGCTGCTTATCAGTACTGTCGGCTGGTCCTGTTGTTTCTGGTGTCCTCAGGACGCTGCCCATTTAAGCCCGTGTCAAACTCAGGTGCGCCCACTTGCGCATGCCCACCCTGAAATGCTCGCAGCACCACAGGTGTCCATCATCACAGTGGTGGGAGGGTGGAAAGATCTGACAGTTCTGACCCTACACTGGGGGATTGGAATTTTCCCTGAGTCCCTGAAAATGCCATTTACTATCCTAAGGAGGATATGCTGCTGCAATTGTTCTTAGGTATAGTGCTGTTCACCTTGGAACTTATTAAAATTAAAAATTTTAGCCTCCAACCCACATCTGTTGAATCAGAAACTTTGGGCATGAGGTCTACTCACTGGCATTTTTACAGGTTTTCTGGAGAATTCCTAAACACACTCAAATTTGAAAGTACTGCTCTAATGTCTATTACAGAGCCTGCCTTTATTATTAATATATTATATATATTTCTAAGGGAATATATATAATAATTTATCAGACTCCTTTATTTGTATATGGATATTATTTTCAGAAAGATGCGTAAGGGAATTACAAGCTTCTCATTGAGAGTTGAGAGCCAGGCTCTGTAATAATGTGCCAGAGAGTAGGTGCCAGTAGAAAGCTACTGACTAAAAAGAAGGCCATTGCTAAAAGATCATCTGTAGCGGCAGGAAGGGGGGCGCTGGAGGCAGGGCTCGGGATGGTTCTCGGCAGATGGGTCAGGGAAAGAGAGTCTTGGAGCCCTTGGTGGCTTTTATGCTTTATTTAGTAGAGGTGGCCAGGTACATGGCAAGCAGGGGTGCCGGGGGACCGGGAGGCTGGCAGGCCTCCCAGGCCCCAGCGCATCTCACCCTCTCGGCTGCTTTCTTCTCTCTCTGCTGCTGCTGCTGCTGTAGGTTCTGTCGGTCGGTCGGTCCTTGCAGCTCTGTCTGTTGATCCTCACAGTTCTCTCGGTTCTGTCCTCACAGTTCTGGCGTCCTCATGACGCCACCCATTTATGCCCGTGTCCAACACAGGTGCGCCCACTTGCGCATGCCCACACTGGAGTGCTCACAGCACCTCAGGTGTCCATCATCAGTGGTGGGAGGGTGGAAATACCTGATCAACCTTTACCCTACATCATCATAAATATCTCTGTTAAGGTAAGTCATCTGCCTCTCATACAGATATAACGTGCAATGATGGCCAAAGCAGGAATAGTTTTGCCTTCTTTTTAAAATTCTCAAAGCTCTCAATAAGGCATGTTTTTCCTGCAATTAAAAAAAGGTCCACACGAATTCCTGTTGCACAATGAAATGTTCATCTAGCATCCTTAGTCTCTCTTTGAAGGGGAGAAGGGAGGAAAGGAGATGCATTATTTTTAGAACCAGGGAACGATTTATCATTCAATGAAACAGCACAGATAGAGGCTTAAATCAAGTGTGTGGAAATAATATGTTGTTATTACTAGTCTTAACTCTGCTAAATTATAACCTATAAACCCTGCAATGCCTGACTTAAAATATCCCATCCACATTTTCAGGGAATCTAAATGGTTATTTCCTCTTTTATTGCTTGCATTACAGGAGGATTCACTGTTGTTTCCACAAGGCATATAGGAAGAACATGTTATCCAGGATGTCAGTGTAACCAGGCACAACTGAGGAGCACACAGTCCACATCACATATGTATTCTGGGAGTCTTTATGTGCAGTTAATTAGTTTAGCTATTGCTTTCATGGTTCATTTACAAGATTCATGCTTCATTAAATATCAGTAAATTTTATCCTCAAAAAACCTTTTTGGTAAAAATGAGATTGTCTCTTCAAATGATAATCTTGTTAATGGATATATATATATTGCAAGCATGTCTATCAGGACAGACAAAACTCTGAATTGCCATGGTTGCAGTACCCTGAAGTACTATGCAAATTTTATCCTATAGTTTAAAACACATGCCTCATCCACACACATTCTTACAGTAGGGAGAAAAACCCTTTTTTAAATTTCCAACACTGATGCATTTTTTAAGCTTCTATTTTTATTTCATCAAGAATGCCTACGTATGTTTCATATACTCCTATTATCCATTACATCAATTCCAAGTTCTTTTTATTGGAAAGACAAGATTTTAGCAACTTCTTCTAGCATGAAAGAAAAGTTTTTAGGAAACATGTGTTTCTTACTTCCCCAGTACATGCATCCAATGACAGCAGAGGTCACAATTACTGGGCTTAGCTTGTTGGGTATTTAAGTCAGTTCTATCCATGAATAAGCTAGGCTGTCCACTAATGCCAGGAGCAAGTGAGCCAATTGGGAAGGGTCAGAAACAGGAAAAAGAACTTCATCTATCTAAGCAGAAAGAGCACCTCTAAGAAATTCTCTCCTGCCTTCCATGTCCAACTCATGTATCTTTTTTCTGTGGTGACACCCCCACACTGCTCTGACAAGAAAGCTGTCAATCTTTTTTTCTTCATTTTCCTGTAACACTTTCTTAACAATTCCATTACAGAACATAGTATAATGCAGTCTAGTTATTTATTCATCTAGCCACTCATTCAACAAAAATGTATTTCTAGGGATACAATGAGAAACAAGCAAGTAAGACACCCTCTCTCATAAATTACATATTATAGTAGTAAGGAGAAAAACAGGTAAATAAGATAATTTCAAGAAAGGATAAGTGCCATGGAAGAAATTAAGCAAGAAGATGGATCAGCGGTCACAGGGAGGAGAGGGAGGTTGCTTTAGACTATGGACAGGTCTGAAGTAGAGAAACAGCTCATAAATTGAGATGCAAACAAGGGGCAAAAATAGTCATTTTACAACATGGGACAGAATCTCAAGCAAAGGAAGCTACAAATATAAAAATCTGAAGGATGACCTAGCTTGGTGCACTGGAGGAAGAAAAAGAGCCACGTTGGCTGGAATGTATTCAACAAAAGGGTGTGTGGTACCAGATAAATCTGGAGATGACTTGCCAATCTTTTGACTTTAGATTCCTAGAAAAGAAGAATAGTATCTTACCAGAAGTTTTATTTCCAGTCCTTAGTCTTATATTTCACACATGGTCAACAAACATGTGCTAAATGAATCAACTGAATGAATCATTTCCCAGGGCTATATATGAAACACTGTGGATTTTTTTCATTTTATACAATTTGCCTTTTCTTAGTCCCCTCTTCCAATGTGGAAGATCAAGTTTTTTCATCTCTATGCAAAATAACATATCATGGACTCTTAACGGTGAAGAAGAGTGAAATACAGCCAGGAGAAGAGAAACAGGAGTTAAGTAGGAAACCCTAAAGTGTCTCAAGAAGTCACTAAGAAGAGTTTAGACTCATGCCCTGGGATTTGTTTATTTATAGAGTACTTGCATTAAACCTATAAGATACAACCAAGAGAGAACACTAAAATCAGTGTCATCACTGCTGTCACCGTCACTGCCATCATCATCATCATCGTTGTCATCTCTTTGATCACCATGATCATCTATTTGAATAGGAACTAATATAAATGAACTTTTCTTGTGAACTTTATTATGATGGTTGAGGAGAAAGAGGAAAAGGAGATAGCCCATTAGACATTCTTAAATTTCCATTCCACAAAACACTTCAATCCTTCCAAAATTGGTTTGTTTTGCCTTCCCTATTTATTTTTTGTAATAGGAATGTAGATGGGACACAGTTTTTGAATAATGAATGGACACCTGGTTTCATTTCTTCTGAACAAATCCCAGTGGTGATAAGGAACTGACCGTGTTGGCACTGACAAACTTTAAGACCACCACAAATCCACAAAGCTGAGTGTGACCACATTGGATATATGTGGGAAATGCAAACTCTGGATTTATGCACACCAGTAAAAATTCCAAAGGAGCCTGATGCCAGGAAAATGCCTTATTTTGTCAGAAGTACATCTCCCACACAGCAGCAGGTCTGGCATAGCTTGAGCCACATGTTAAAAACAAAGCAAAGCGACATGTGATATAGGCCTCACTGACTGATGACAGAATTCACGAGCTGTCTTCACTCTGAGCTTTTCTGGAACAAACTGAGTCCACACAGCTCAAGACTTATTTTACGGTTTTGTCTTATTATCATGTTGCTTTGATTTTAGGTAACTAAGATTTGTTTTTCTTAGAGCAATTTCAAGGCTATTCCCAAAGTAAAAATGATAAACTAATTCTAAGGAATGCTGCACTGTCCAAACTATTCTATAGCCAAGTTAGTGTTTCACATACACCAACTCTTTTTCAACTTCTGGAAACATGTAGGTAATTTAACAACATGTTCAATTCAACTGGTAAACTAGGTAGTACCACCTCTCTTAAGATTCATTGTGTAGAAAACACACTTTAGTATCTATATTGGTTATTACCAAAGTTTACAGTATACTAGTTTTGGAAAGTCAAATTTAAAAAAAAAAGTTAACCTAGTAAAAATTCAATTTTCATCAGGTTCTTTGTCATATCATTTTCACCTGTCCTGGTTCTGGATCATAAGAATTAAAAGAACTTTAACTTAACTTACACCAAACAAAAGTGTCAAGATAAAGATAAATGATTTCTAAAATGTCCCTTTATTGATGTATTGTATCTCCTATTTTCCTTTAGTCAGCGTCTATTTGTCTCTCTCCTTTTTGTCCAGCCCTGATTATTATGATTTAAAAACAGGCACCTTACTTACCCTATTAATTTCTTTGGACTGCCTTAACAGAAGTGCCACAAGAAGGCCTCCCTGGTGACGCAAGGGGTTGAACACCATGCTATTGGGCTTCCGCAGCCACTGCAGCAAGAGTTCAGTCCCCGGCCAGGGAGGGGACCCACGTTGAACAGCAGACCTCTCCTGTCCTGCCCACTGTTAACCTCAGCAGCGCATTTCGGTCAATCTGCCTGTTCTACTCCCTATTCTGTCTCTGGTGAATCCTCTCACCACCACCTCAAGCCCCCGTGACTCTGGCCTATACCCCAACTCTTGTACGCATAAATAAATTTTTTAAAAAATCTTATGCTAGTTGTTATTATACAGCTGAAATCATGATCTATTGCTTCTGTTTCTTTGTTCAATTAAACTAGCTCTTTTCTGTGTTTGATAGATATTATCTTCACAGCTTTATAATATTTTTCCTTTCTTTTTAAAATGTTTTTGAATGTCAGTATAGTTTGAATGAATAAAAAAAAAAAAGTACCACAAGCTGGGTGGCTTTAAACAGCAGAAATGTATTCTTTCACAGCTCTGGACAACTATAGGTCCTAAATCAAGGTGATGGCAGGACTGTGTTCTCACTGAAGACTCTAGAGGAGGATACTCCCTTTCCTCTCTCTAGTTTCTGGTAGATGCCAGCAATCCTTGGCATTCCTCGTCTTATAGACACATCATTCTATTCTCTGCCTCTGTCATCACGTGGTGTTCTCCCTCAGTGACTTCTGTGTTCACATGGCATTCACATTTCTATACTCATGTCCAAATTCCACTTTTTTTCATAAGAATGCCAGTCACCCTAGGGTGAGGCTTAATTCAGTATAGCATTATCTTTTAATTTGATTACATCTACAAAATCCTCTTTTCAAATAAGAAAAGGTTTCCAGGTGGGCTAAAAATTTGGGGCAGACACTATCCAATCCAATATGATTGCTAAGCCAGCACTGTTCCAGTTACTACTTGTTCCAAAGAGTCTGAAGAACACTTGCAGACAAAATAGAAGAGCAGTGAAAGTAAGGTGATATAAATCAGTGCAGCCAAACCAGGAAAACTGCCACCACTTTACTGGTTTCAGAACTAAATTATTCTCACCTATACCACTTACCAACATATCTATTATGCAAAATACCTACCTAGTCACCACTTCAGAAAATGACCTTTTTATTGGCACCAATATATTTACTGTGCCCAGCTTCCTGACTCACACACTACACAAGAACACACAAAGGAAGTACCAATAGAGTTTGGGCATCATGCGAGGCACTACAAACGCATACTATCATCACCTCCATCAAGGAAAGAAAGAAACCGAAGTTCACAGGGGTAAAGCAATCAACCCTAAATCCAAAAAGACAGTTAGGGTTTGAGCAGAGATATGTCCTTATTCAAAGCTGAAACTTCATTTTTTAATGTCTTCAAGCAAACACGTGTACACACACCCCCTTCAAAAAATGACTATATCATTTTCTTCGTATCTGCAATCATTTTCTTAATTGACAGAATATTGAAACTGTAAGGCACCTCAACTATTATCTAACACAACAATATTATTTTACAGACTATAATGAAGACCAAAAATGATCACTGAATGGCTTGTCTAAGATCACAGGAAAAACAAGTGACCAAACTGAGAACAGAGCTTCTTACTCTTGGGCTCCTAGTTTAGCCTGGAAACATTTAGCATGTTAATATAGCATATCTACCCATGTAGTAAAACAATATTTCATAGATCAGTCAGTGTAGTAGTTTGCAGTGTTTGACAATGAAATTAGACTGCAGAGAATCAAAATTTGGCTCATCATTATACATGTGGGACAGTCACTTTAATATCTCAGCCTCAACATTCTGAATTACAAAATGGAGGTAATAAAGAAATCAGTCGCCGTCTAGAATTTAATAGTTCTGCTGAGAGAATTAATACCTTCAGAATAGTGCCTAGCATACTATAAAATACTTTAATGTTAGTCATTAGTAGTGGTTTTATTGAGGTTTTATAACTACACCAATGTTAATGCTGTTGCTGTTATTATCCAACTAAAAGATACAAATGCAGTAGGTCAATAGGCACATTTAAAAATCCCCATCATCACAGAAAAGTAAATCAAAGCCACAATGAGAAACCACTTCACACCTGTGAAAATGGTGCACAGCTAAAGGTTAGAAACAACAAATGTTGATGAGAATGTTGAGAAAAAGAAATTCTGGTTCACTGTTAGTGGAAATGTGGACTGATTCCATGTTTCCCATGGAAAACAGTATAGTACAGAATTTCCTAAAAATATTAAAAGTAGAGCTACCATATGACCCAGATATTCCTCTCCTAGGTTTCTAAACAAAGAATGCAAAAACACTAATTCAAAGGACTATATGTGGTCTATGTTCACTGCCTCATTATTTACAATAGTCAAGTTATGGAAACCACCTAAGTGCCCAAAGACAGATAAACGGGAAAAGAAGATGTGGTACATATATACATAAGGGATGAACTCTTGCCATTTATGACAACATGGATGGAACTAGAGGGATTATAGTAAATGAAGTAAGTCAGAAAGAGAAAGACAAATACCGAGTGGTTTTACTTGTATGTGGAATATAGAGAAACAAAACAAAGAGTGAGATAACACCAAGCCAAAAGCAAGACGCTAGAAATCTGACTATAAAACTGAGACAACCAGAGAGGGAGGGAGAGGACAGAAACAAAGTGAGGAGGAGGCACAGTGAACTATGGTAGAGGACTATGGGTACCCTGGTGGTAGGTATGGTGTGGTAACATACACCTGAAGAGGTGGAATCCTACATTTCTGAATTATATGCAGTGTTGAAAACCAATGTTACCTTCATAAAAAAAAAAAACTATAATAAAGGATACATGGGAGACTTCAGTGTTTTTAATCACCATATGCTTGTAGCAGTCACACTGGTTACAAGTCCTCATTCAAGGACACAATGGTACAGTGATTTCCTGGCCCCTCATAATAATTAACTTCAACATTATTTCACAACCTGCTTTATGTTGGTCCAACTGCCAGGTTTTCCTCTAAACATAAAGTGTGCAGAGTCTAGATTCTGGTTTTAATTTCCCTGATTGTATGAGTCCACATTTAACTACCTTCTTCAAATGAGAGTGGATCAGTGTCCTGAAAAGCCAACCATGTTATTACATCCTGACTCCAACAAATCCTCACTCTTGTTTCTCGCATCTTATCTCCGTATCTGAGGAAGGCAAACCCTGGGAAAATTATACAAACAGTCCCAAATATTTGAAATCAGCATTGTCCTCACATGTGTATGCCTCTCAGAAAGCTTAGAGCATTTCTTTTTTGGTTTTATTCTTTCATTAGCCCAAGGTTTGCTAATTAATTGGAATTTTCCAGGCTTCTGTTGTTGTGACAAAAGCAGACAATGCAAAAGCTCATTCCTTCTTGTTAAAGAGGTCCATCCACCCTCCAAAGAGTGGCACAGAGACGCAGGGATAAGAGGAAGGATTAAACTGACTTTGAAAGGGTCAGGCTTCGTGAGTTTCTCTTCCCTCCTCCCCTGCCCACAGCTGCCTTCATCTTCACCAAAACTGATTTATGAGAAGTGACATCTTAACCATAGCTTTTATGCCTCCAAATGAGAGACTGCTTAGAGGGCATTATGTAGAAGCTAAAATTAGCTTCCTATGAGCATGGAACAAATATTAGGAAGCAAAAGATACTGTGTTTGGGGAGATAGCTATATGAGAACAAAAATTTATGGTTTGGGAAAGAAGGAGAAAAAACCCAGATGAACATTCCCAAATAAGGTACAGAGCAGACTAAAAAGAAACAAATAAACAAACAAACAAAAAAGTTTAATCTTGATAAAAATAGAGCTGTATAAACCAAAGATAGCAGAATAGCTAGAGGTTAAAGGTAGGAAAAGTGAGTGAAGAGAGATTAATTCCAAATTTTACTCGTGGTTTCCCTTTCAAGGTATAACTCTATGGTGTGATACACTGAGCTATGGGAAACTGTGGAAACCCTCACAGGTTGGGTTTCATCCTGTCTTTGGGGTTCCCTGCATGGCTGAGGTCAGATGTTGAAGGAGTCTCAGTCATGGTGACAAGGCCATTGCCAACATCATCCCAGTACAGCTCCTTTTGATAGAAACACCTACATGAATATCTAAGCAAAAGAGAAAACTCATCCTAAGCTTTTAAAAGCACATTATTTTCCACTGGGGGAAAAAACAAATTTTCTAATGTGTTTAAAGGTAAATGTTTATTAAAAATAGTATTTTCTAATATCCAGACCCTATGTCACAGAGCTACATGAAAAGTTTCATTGCAACAGAACCTAGGAAACCACCAAAATATCTCCCTTCTCCAGGCTAAAGGGAAATTACTCCAGTCACCAAAGGTGTCCCATGATTTTAAAGAAGTTGAGTATGAGATTACTATGCAGATATCCAGAGATAACTTCATGTAGGAAGGGGAGACCAAAACTGGGACTAGAAGCAGGTTCCAGAGATATTGATAAGTACAGAGTTTCAATTCAGGTGAGATTGCTCAAGGTTCACATATATAGAGGACAGAGAATAGAGACAAAAATGGAACTCAAATGATCCCCAGTGATTAGAGCTGCAGAAAGGGATCGTTAAAAAAAAAAGGAAGAGAGAGCATATCTGGAATAGGGTAGGGTAGCTGAACAAAGTGGGAGGGAAATATACCACAATATTGAAGGCAAAGACTCTGGAGTGAGACCACTTCAAATCCTAGAACTACTGCTTATGAGACTTGGAGCCTCAGATAAAGCACAGAGCTTATCAACACCTCACTTGCCCATCTTGAAAAAATTTAAAAACAATAAATCACATCACTATTCTGATGGGATGTACTACCTGACACCATGTCTTTTTCATTGTAAGCATTCAAAACCTGTTAGTCATGATTAATAAATTTACTAAGAAGCAAACAGGATAAAAGAGATATGTAAGATAATGGGTGATTAAGAGCACCTGAAAGCTTTTCCTATTACTGCTCTGAATACCCTAAAGGTTAGAAAGGAAATCCTCTTACCACAGGAGACACTGGGGAGAACCTACAGGACATAAAGAGACCACAGGATGAGGAAGATGGGACTCCAAGAAAATCTTACCAAAAGAGATATGGTAAGGAACATGATATTTGATTGCTAAGAAGTAACGCAAAGAATAAACCATAAAAAATAACCATTTTTAAAGCACTGGCAAAGTAAAAGAGAGCTGAGAGTTCAAGGTCTGGCCTGTCTGCTAACCAACTACTCAATCCGGAAACATCCCTTCTCCTTTCAGAACTTTGTTTTTTGGATGTAAAATGACCATGAAAATCCATTCCATTTCTCACTATTTATGGCTTTGGTATTCTGTGAGTTAGACTACAAGTGCAGTGCTACAACTAAAAGCAGTAACATCGGTGAGAACATTAGATTAGAGGGAATTCAGTATCTTGTGTTGTTACACTGAAACAGAGAACCCAAGAGTCAGTTTAGGTTTAGCTAAAGGGGCAAATTGTAAGATGTGGAGACAGCCATATCATCCTTCCTCTTTTCAACACCCAAGATAAGAGGAAAGAACAGAATAAAATCAACTGAACCAAGGTTGAAAACAAACCAGCGTTTCTGTTTCCAGCTATTCCAATAAAACTTTGAGGGGAAGGTGATATAAGAAAGACCAAAAAATTCACATACCATCTATTGAAGTGGAGATTCAGAAGTAAAATCAACTAATGTTAAATCAGAAAGAATAAAGACCATTTCCAACTAATCCACATTCTCATTCTATCATTGACATCAATGCCTACCAGAGAAATGAAGTTAATCACCCAAGAGCAAAAAGATAGTGATGCAAAACTAGAATAGGAGTTCACATTTGCGTACTCATTTTAGTACAGATTCCATAGACTTATGTCTCCATCTGGTCCAATTCCAAATTATGACATTTCCTAATTAAGAGGTGTTGTGTGGGAGGTAATGGGAATCATTGACTAAAATTGCTAAATTCTTGTGAAATCTCTGGGTTTCCTCATTCTATGGGTAACTAAAAGAACAAATATGAAAGAAAAATAAAATACATTAAGTCCCTACCATGTGCTAAGAGATTTTACATATGTTCTTACATAAGCCTCATCACTATGAGTCTCTAAGGAGAGAAGCAGTGTCTTATTCACCCATGAGTCCTCAGTGCTTGACAGAGTACTAATACATAGTATGTGCCCAATATATGTCAACTGAATGAGTATAAGATTTTCATGGTGTATAAAGTGAATATTAGAGAGATTAAGTAGCATATTCAAGGTCATCACATGATAATTAAAATCGGGGATATTAGAATTTGGAACTCTCTGGTCCCCATGACCCATTCATATTGCTTCCACTGCATAGACTGCTTTTCATATGCTTTCCTCCAGACCCATCACAAATCCTTTATTTCTAACAGATGGCATGGCTGATTTATATCACACTTGTGGCTACTACATCATCTTAAAATCCTAGGTTGCTTTCAAAGTGTTTTTTCAAGATGCCAATTTTGATCTGGTTATTCCTCTCCACTGGCCAAGTATGGTTAGAATCTCCGAGGGTACTGATGATAGCATATTCTCAAGGGCCAGCAGTGAGGAGGTAAAAAGTTACAAGTAGAACACATTGGTCTTGGATTCAAATTTAAAGTCTGTTCCTACCATGTAGAGATAACATAACTGCCCAGGTCAAATGCAATCATTCTCTCCTTTCTTAACAGCAAAGATTTCAACTTAAAACTCAGTTTCTCCCTGCTACCCTCCTTCTCTCTTTTCTTTCTTCTCCTGCTTGCCAAAGCTTCAGAGGAGCTCTCTGTTGTAAATGACTGTCTAAAGTATATCCAAAAACTAAGGGTGTTTTTTTCCCTTCTAATTATATGTATAAGAGAAGTCGTGTCTTTCAGATATATTTTACTTGAGGCTGTTAACTGGACTCCATTTGTTTCATCGAAGAAAGCCCAAAGTAATGGATAATGATCCAAAACAGACTATGTTTGAATAGTTCTGTATATTATATGCAAAGAAATGTTCCCACAACAAAGTCACTAAATGAATGTCACTATGCCTGAATAAAGGAATAAAATTGAATTGTGATAAAAGCAAGTTGTTTAAAGGATCTTTTAGTTCATGTCTACCAAATTACCCTGAACATTATGTGCTGAACAAAGGCTCTGATACTCACAGTATTAAGTAATAGAAAGATTTTGAGAAATAAGCCAACATTTTTACTTCAAAAAAGAATTATGTATCATTTTCTGTTTTTATGAGTGTTGTAATTATCCCCCAAACCTTTGAACAGTGACAAATTCCTTTCCGGCTGAATTCTTTAACAGCAAACTCTGCTGTACTATGTTTTCTTTAATGCTGGAGCCCATGTTGGGATGCTTTATGGTAAGTTTAACAACGGACTCCACGGAAAGAGATACAAGCCTTGGTCATTGAAACATCAATATGTTTAATCCCGATTCTCTCTGTTATATATATAGGAAATTTGGAATCTCATGGTAGTAATGTAGGAAAGTAAGCTATTTAATTTATAAGCAATGAATTTATTATAAACTAAATCTCAAAGAACTCTGATACTGTTTTCCTCTGAGGTCAAAGATCATGCCCTTGTCTTCAATAAGAAAAGAGGAGAAAGCTAATTGTCCTATCTCTATAGTTCAGGCATCTTCAAAGCTAAATAATTGTTGGCCAAGGTTTCTGCAGCTGTCCAACATTGTCAACTAGTAGTTCTCTGAATTTTAACCTCATAAATGAGACCATTGCCGCTTGGCAAACACAAGGAAAGCATGAAAAATGACGTCAAAATTTATATTTTGCATTCACTGACCTTAAAAAAAAATAATAATATCATTACTTGTCCCAGATTTCTAGAATTTACTAAAGAGTTTTGAAAGACTTAAGAGGTTTATCAAAGTTTTCAGATAACACATGGTGTTGTCAGAGGTGAGTTCTAAAGATCTCATTTTAGCCTAAAGAGGTAAAGAACAGGAAACACCGAGCTGAAAGATCTGGTGCTGCAATTCTCAAGCTGCCACTTAAGCGTGATTCAAGATTTTCTTTGCTATATATAAAGGACACTGGAAAAATTGGTGAAATCATTAAGGTCTGTGTAGTAGACAATAATATGTATTAATGTTAATTTCCGACTTTGATAATTGTACTGTGGTTACTAAGAGAATTTTCTATCTTAGGAATAAACACCAAATTACTTAGAAATAAAGGAGCATTGTGTCTGCAACTTTTTCTGAATGGTTCAGAAAAAAGTAGAGAGCAGAAGTGATGGAGAAAAGTGATTTTTTAAAAAAAATTTGGGAAATCTGGGTAAAGAATAGTAGGGAAATTTGTTTTACTACTCTTGCAATGTTTCTATTAAGCCTGAAATTACATAAAAATAAAAACACAAAACCACATTATAGTTACATATTGGAATCATCAATAGTCACCAAATGCACCTGTAACTTCTGTCAGACACAATATTATCACATGCAAAATAAGAACGGGTTGAACCACAGGATTTTAAAGAAAAACTAGCATTTACCAGTGTCTCTGATTCTGTTATAAAAAGTGAATCATTTATACAGTAATTTTTCTGTTGGAAAAAAACAATAACAAAAACAGGAGCTATTCCTGCCTTCAAGAAGGCTAAAGTGATAAAACAGAGCTAAGTGTTTGGGATGAGTTAAAGGTAATTAGGGAAACCTCTAGAGTTCAAGTAGGATCTTAAAAGGAGTAAAGATATGAATTAATAAAGCTAGAACTTTACAGTAGGGTCAATCACATGAACAGAAGCTTGGAAGTAGACCTGAGGAAGTTTCCTCAGAAAGAGCAAGTTTGTCCAGCTAGAATGAGTGAAGCTGGGCTAGTCAATAGGCCTGTGCTGTTTTGATCAATTTTCTAAAACCAACATGAGAATGCAACCAACCTCTGGAGGTTGGTATTAGAGTACTCTCCCAGTACAATGGGAAACTTCAAAATCAATCCATCAGGCACAGAACATTGAAGTCTTTGGGCAGTCATCTAGAAGCATGTGTCAATCTTGTTCTCCAAGCGAATATTCAACACAAGATCCAAAAGATCAAAGACTTAATGCAGGCAGATTTCTCTGAACCCAAAGCAGGCAAATCTAATTTGGAGACTAAAACATACAGTGGAACTCTTTCTCCTACTTTGCAAATCATCAGAAAGTTATCTATGCCCTAACTAAGTCTGCACACTTGCACAGTTGCTTGCATGTTCTAGCCAAATTCTATATATATAAGCAGAAGTACAAAGTCCTTCACTTTAAATATTATTTTTTAAAAATTGATGAATTTATTATAACTTAGGTTCACATAGAGTCAAGCAGGGAAAGCAAAGAGGTAGAAAAATGAATTGGCGAATTAATTAATTAAAAAATCACATACCTAGAACTGTGCTCACAATACTTAGCACATACAGATCACACAAAGGGAGTCATGTGAAAGTGATGAATAGTTCTATTTAAGGATGAAATTTATCACCACCCACATACATGATGAATACACTTTTATTAGTATCACCTATAAGTCATATTTAGCATACCAGCTACTCATTCCTGAAATGCTATGAGTTTCCACCAGGTAACAGGTATTTATTACAATTCAACCCTGTAATGATGGATGTGACAATTTACATATAGTCACCAAAACAGTAAAAGATAAGAGTCCTTTTTAGTCACTAAAAGACAATCTGGAGAGTAGCCTAAGCTAAGCCTTCAAGAACGAAATGTGTTGTACTCAAGTCTAGTAATAAAGATTCCAAAGATGTTGCTTAGACAGAAATTGGATTAAAATTTAACCAACTGTATTCTGTCCCTAACCTTAAAAAAAATGATTAACTTTGTCTTTAGGCTTCCATTTTTAGTGTTTAAAAAAGTAAAAGGACAGAATAGAATAAATCTATTTGCTTAATGTAAAAATCAGATGCAGACTTCAATATTTGGAAAAAGTAAAGTTTCTTTTAAGAATTTATCTTGACCTATCTGAAAGAAGAAGTGCATATATCATCCAGTGTGACCTTTAGTGGAATGATAAGTTATCACATGATATAAAAATTTACTACAAAAGCAGTCACATGAAAGAAATCTGACTAAAACTGTTGGAACATTTTTCCTTTTCATGTAGATTAAGCTTAAAACTGGGTCCACAGTTTTTAGATTTTGCAGGTTTCATGGCGGTGACTTGGAACTATAGTACCACACACACACAGAACAGATGCTCAAATGTCAACTGGCTAAAGAATTAAATGACTGGAAAGGGCTGGTGCATAAGGAATAAAAATTTAACTCTTTTAAAGGAAAACCAACAACCAAAGATTGAGAAATTGTGTGTGTTATATTTGAGGTAATGATGACTAAAAGTATTTATTGTTATTTTAAATTCCAACAATTAACAGATTTGCTAAAATTTCTTTTTTGTTAAATGCCTCTTTTATATCAGGTACATTACATTTAAGGGTACATGAAAACTTCAGTTTAGCTCTGCTCTCAGATGCTAGAATCTGAGAAAAAATATGTGCCCCCAAAATGAATCACATTCAAGCTTGGAATAAATTCATAATATTTTCTTATTTACTTAGAAAGTTGCGTATTTGCATCTATCTTTTTTAACTATGAGTAAGTGTTCTTTTCTGGGTAACAGCTCAGCTCCAAACCTCAATATATACAGGCTTTTAACTATCCCATTCCTAAGAGTAAGCAGGGCACTGACGGGATTACATGGTCTTCTAGCCCACTGAGATTCCCATACCGAGTAATTGATACATTCCTTGTGAGAACCCGGACTGATTCTGAACACCTTAGATTATCCACAATCCCAAATGTTCAATATTTTTAAAGTACCCTTTTATATAAAAGGCTATTTAATACTTTCTAAACTATCAACTACAGACAGCATTATCTAGACCTGAATTTTCATAGTAAACATGATATAAATGTGTTTGGAATGAATGATAAATGGAGGACTGAATGAATCATTATTGACTAGATATGTATCATCTATATGATTATGAACAAAAGGGCTTTGTATTTGCTCTCCACAGATAAAATGAGAAGTCTATACACCCACCAAAAATCACAGAAAATCACTCAGAAACAAACCCAAGCTGTAAGTGTTGTTAGAAAGACTGTAAACTGTTTGCGAGCAGGACTGTCTTAGTCAGGGGTTCATCACAACTGCCCTCTAAGTCACAGATGGGAAGAGCACAAGCTCCATCTACAGAGGGCAGGGGTTACTTGCTGATATGTAGAAAAGCTGGAAGGTTGGTTGTTCTTCAATTTTCCATAGAAGTCAAAAGGTGAATGTTTATGTGCAAGCCTCTCATTTCTATGAGCTCTGGGTTTTTTTGTTTGTTTGTTTGTTTGAACACAGTGAACTTAAACAAAATACAGCTGTGGGCCACTTTCTGCCCATGGACTATCCTTTCATAACTTGTTAACCTAAATCCCATACTTCCACATATCAACAAGAACTCACTGCCTAATTTTATCTGATCTTCAAGTCCAGCAAAGGATGGACGATGGGAGCAGTATACCAGTGTCACTGAAGAAATCAGAAAAAGAATTCCTATTATTTTAAAATAGGAATAAAAATGGGAAACACAACTATAGCTCTTAAGTGACTAAATTTCAGTAGATTCATTAATATTAAGCCCTTAATATCCTTAATTTTATTAATTATGCTCTAAGTTCAGTTGGTAATTCATTTCTTCCTCTTTTATCACCTGTATTCTCACTCCTTAATTTGTCCCTAACTCTTCTCTAATTATGTTATATACCTTTCGTCTATAAACAGGTTCAAGGTTTTTTTGGAAAGAGATGAGAAGAAGTAAATTTCTAAAACAAAGTCTTTCAGATCTTCACAATATTCTAATTATAGGCAAATATGCGACTATATTTAGGAGCTATGTATTTTTAATACAAGAAGTGATCCCTGAGGTTTTTTTCCCAGAATAACATTTTCCCAAATGTTACTGGGAAATTCTATATCCAAAACTTATCACTGAAAAATAGCAAAAGATCCGTATTTCAAGTGACTTATGTTCTTGAGCTTTTAGTCTGGACATCTAGTTAAGACACACACACACACTTCCATAAAGATAAATAGCCTAAAAGCACCTACAATTTAAAAACAACTTAGATTTACACATCTCATTCTCAGTTTTAGCCTTTATGTTTTAGCTTATTTAGATCTCTGTTGAGAATACTACATAAGTAGATAAGACCATGAAAACTTTTTACAGCAAGACATCTCCTTAGGGGAAAGAACAATTAAAATAATGGCCTCTACATAATAAAGGAAAGTAGAAATATGCAAAGGATAAAGCAACAGTGTGAATTTCTTCTACAATAAGCACACTTAAGTTCTTATTATCAACAAATTAAATGGGCCACATATATTATATGTATATGCATGTAATACATATGTAATATGTATTATCAGAAAAACAAGATAGCTTATGAACTTCAGCTCAAAACTATTGCTTGAACATACCAAGGAAAATATATTAACAATCTTCAATTCACTGATTAAAAAAAAGGTTCCAGAAATTCCAATGACAAATATAGCATACAAAAATGATATAAATCCTTTCAGCTTAGAATATCTGTCAAAAAAGACAGGGAGTGTAAGTATCACATTCTGGTCTAAAACAACATTTTAGTGAGGATCACAAGAGGGGGAAAAACTGCATTATGCAAAAACGATTAGTGTATATGGTCATGAATCATCTGACATTTTTATAAATCTACCACTACTTTGCTTTTTTTGCATATGCTAAACAAGCAGATGTTATGTCTGTAAACTGTGAATTAACCTCCCTTTTTAATTAATTGTTCCTTCGGAATTACTGACTTCTAAACCCATGCTGCAGTTGCTTCATCTTAGAGACCTGTGCCAATCTCACATGCAGGTTCTCAGGCATTGTTCCAGGAGGCAATAAACACAATTCCATTTTTAATTATTTAATGTTTCATTTACATTTTACTTATCCCATGGCATCTGACCTGGCTCGATTTTAGGTTCTTCCAGTAAGAGCCCTCCGCTTCAAGAATCTAGATTGATCGTTTTCACAGCAAATATGGCTGGTGACATTTGGAATAGTGAGGTGGTTCAGAAATAGGCCATGAGCATAAAGGAAGGGGAAACCAGAGAACACTGCACCAACAGTGGGGAGTCTCTAAGCACTTGGTGTAAGAGTTCAGCACTCCTTCATTCTTTTACAGAACAAATGGCCAGAATAGGAACTCCCCTCAGAAGTTATTTTAAGACCTTTCTGGATAATAGCCCTACATGTAACCTCTCTTATGCTATCGAGACCTTAGAATTCCTTCATAAGAACCTAATACTCTTAGCCAGAGGTCTTTTAATTCAAAGCAAATTCATCGTTAAAGGTAATATCAAAATCTGTTAATAGTGTTATTTTTTTTCCAGAATGAAAAATTTGACAGCAGTTCTCTGACAGGACAAAGAAGGAAGTCGATTTAGAGTACTGAATACTGGGTGGATGGAGGTCGACTAAGAAAGCTATAAAGAAATGTCTCCTCCTCCACAGTTCTGGAGTGTATCATTAGCTAGGTGGCTTGCCTGAGTTACAAATACACATAAAAGTCGTCCTCTACTGAAAAAAAAAAAAAAAACTATAATTTTTGTATCTTCTCTTAGAAACACGCATAAACAAAGTTCTTAAATAAATGTGGCAGTCCATAGGCCCTAATAAGCAGAAACCACCCTTTGTCACTCTGGAGTTCCCAGAATGATAAACTCAGTTGGGAATATCCCTCTGATTCTCAAGATTATATCTACCCAGCTCTGCACTGTACTGGATGAAGAAAGCCCAGGTACTTTCTCCCTTACACAACTCCCATAGTAAAGGGAGGGAGCCCATTTGCAGCAAAGACATGTAACAAACACAGAATGCAGAATGAAGATTTCTTCTACTGCAAGCCATGCACTGTGTTATGCACATTACCTATCTATTCTTATTTACATAACACTACAAAAGATGTATCATCATATTCACTTGGGAAGTAAAATATATGTCAAAAGTTTCCTAATTTGGCTACAGTCCCATAGATAGGAAATGATGAATCTTAATTGCACCCTAAACACTACCTCTCAAATATAAACCCAGGGATCCTTGACCTATAACTTGTTGGCAGCAGAGAACTTGATGTTAACTTGTTGCAAGTTTGCTAAATAACAGAATGACAAATGGCTAATGGAAATCACTTTTGTTCACAGAAGCTTATCAACACAGGCTTTGGCCCTTTTCTCACTCCCAGTTATATCAGAAAGTAACCGAGAACCAAGTGTTGGTGACTCTGTTAGTGAACTTATCTAAAAGAGAAAAAAAAAAAAAAGAACTCATTTACCCCCTTTTATAAAAGGAACACATACTCAATATGGAAATTTGGGAAAATATTTTTAAAAATCAAAGAATAAAATAATAATCACTAATAACCTTACTAACCAGATACTTTCTCCCAGAGATAATCATAGCACTTTAGGCTATTTTTTCTTAGTCTTTGTATCTGTTCATTTTTTAAAGCTTTCCAGACTATTATTTCATATGCAGTTTTGCTTGAAGTTCTATTCAATGCATATTAAAATTATTTTAACATTTCTCTATAAAACTACTTGTAAACTTAATTTTAATAGTTCATCCTACAGACATTAACAGTTTACTTAATAGTTCCTTCACTGTTGTATATTTAGGGATAGAAATTATTTTTCACTATTAACAACAATATTGCAAAAATATCTGTATGCACATTTTTTTATCATATTTTATTTTCTTAGCATCAATTTCTAAAAGTAGAATTACTGGACTGTATAGGAGAAAGTCAACATATTTACTCCCTGCATATTACGGAATGTATTCTCAATCAGAATGCATACACAGACCAGTCAAAAAGGATGTGACTTGTGAAACCCACCTCTCTAGGCTCCATCAAAGTTTACCAACTGATAGGACTAACAGATAAAGTATTTTTCTAATTTTTTATATAATATGGTGCCTAAAATTTATACCCCAAAGACACACATTAACAGCACCAATCTCGGGCCTCCCTGGTGGCGCAGCGGGTTAAGCAATGCACTGTGAAGCAAACCGCAACCACTGCAGCACGAGTCTGATCCCTGCCGCTGGCCAGAGAAGGGACCCACATGAAGCAGCAGACCTCTCCTGCCTCGCCTGCTGCTGCCCTCGGCAGTGTGTTTCAGTCAGTCTGCCTGTTCTGTTCCCCGCTCTGTCTGGTGAATCCTCTCACCTCCCTGGACTCTGGCCTGTACCCCAGCTCTTGTATGCATAAATAAATAAATCTTTAAAAAAAAAAAACACCAATCTCAATGTCTGCTGCTCACTGTCACTGAATATATAATATCTGCCAATTTGGTAGAAAAAAAACAAAACTAAAAAAACCACCACTATTTTAATTTATATTTTTGAATCCAATGAAGTTGCATATTTTCTAGAAAGGCCTTTTTTCTCTTATGAGTGTCTCTTCATGACTTTATTTATGAATTGACTGGAAGTTTATGATCTTGGTTCCCTTTTCATAAGATGTAGCTCTCTAACAAACAGCAGGTATACAGGATCAGGAGCCATATTCTAGACTAAGACCTGGTCATTACCTAGTTGGAACACTTGAGACTGTCATTTCATCTAAATAACCATTCAAATTTAGGTCACTTTACACACAACCCAATGTACAAACCAGATCAAAGTGAAGGTACTGGTGCTGAAGCAATGAACCATACCTTCTCAGTTACCCTTCCCCTAGGCGTCAGAGGACCTCTCAGATTTGGAGAGTTCAGGAAGTCAGTGTCCCAGAGACACAGTAAGAATTCTCATGAAAGGTATTCCTTGTGAGTATGAAAGGTTCTTTCCTTTCTGTGAGAGTACAGTTGGTGCGGGGGGGTGGGGGGGGGGAAGCAAATTGCTAAATGTTTTCAGCAGATGTATCAGCTATTCTTCAGAATTCACTAATTCCCATCACAGCTTGGGTCCTGAATAAGACAAATCAATGTGAAATATTTCTTCCTCTATTCTTGCAGCTGAAGCTGAGCATCAAGTACACTGATTATCATTACCTCCAGGGAAATAAAATGATTTATGGAAAAATTATTACATCCTTTCTCAAAAGCCCCATGTTTTAGTACATCTTCTTATGTACTTTTATCATGTTTTATATTCTTAAGGCTATGTTTTTATTTCCAAGTGAACTAGAATGACTCTGGTCAGTTGCACATTGCAAGACAGGTGAACCAGACATTTATACAAGATCTATGGAATGTGAAAAAGATACTCCTGGAAGACTTCTCTACCCACAACTGACTTTGCCTCAATGCCTAAGGTACCTACTGACTCATCCAGATCACTTTTCTAACAAGAGAAAAAAAGTAATATAGGAGAGAATGTGAACCATTATGTATTAACCATCTTCAGACTGAATAAAGATCACAATCTTAAGACAAAGAAACAGGATAAGGAAGAGTCCGGGAAGACTGATATATAGGAATATCTGGAGTGAGGAACATCTAGTGCCTACATTGCTGAAAATAAATAGCTAGTAAGTGTTATTGATTTTGCCTAGAACTTTTCTACATATACATTACATGTTCCAAATTTGAAGTGCTTATATGTAAAAAGAATCATAATCTAACTATGATTAAAAACAGAAAACTATAAATCCAAACTTCCTAAGGAAATTCAGAAAGTCTAATACACTATTTTCTAGTATATAAAATTATTCCTGATCTAGGTAGGTTTATCCATCTTTCACTAAAGATACTTTTCAATTATTTAATTCCCCACCCATTATACATTAATAATATTTATTATAAATACTAAGACAATAAATAAACATCTGTGAGGCACAAACACTATTTAAATAAACTTAAGAATTTGAAGACTAGGTTTTACTATTTGGGTTTTTATTTTACAGTTCTTCTAACTTAAAAATAGACATTTAAAGATAATATGAATTATTTAAGACTGTAATTACCAGGGTTTTTGTTATACAACTTGGCAAACAGCCATTTTGCAATCACAAAAAAGTCACACTTCAGTATGAGTTACCGATGGTGCAATAATTCACACCTTGGACATTGTTTCACATCAGTATCTTACTGCTTCGTTAAAGATGTTTATATTTGGATAGTCTGCAAATGTTCAGTATGAAAGACAGAATCTGAATGCGAGAACCAGACAAAAGAAACTTACTGGCAATTTGAGAGCGTTGAGACTGTTAACAACCAGCAAACCAAAAAGTTATTCTTCCTTTCACTGTTGAGAAGTCTGCCCTGGAGACACGCATATATTTTCTTTAAAATTATTAAGACACTACCTAAAACAATTTAAAGCAACCTGTCATCAAATTATAAAATACGTGCAACTATTACCCAGCTTTCAAAGGCTCTACCTTAAAATTCCCTTACATCGGGTAGCTGTATGTCCCTGTGGATGTGGGAGAGTCCTGGGGTGTTATTAACAGAGCCCCCTTCTAAAATACTCAGTTTGGATGATAATTTGGAAACCTTATTTATTTTCTCTAGTTTTTAACCCAGGACACAACTTCCCTTGAAAGAGGAAACTATTCTAGTCTTTACAAAAAAAATATTTAAAATTACTTTCTAGAACACGGGGCCTCCCTGGTAGCACAGAAGGTTGAGCGTCTCACTGTGAAACATCCCCAGCACAGCAGCCGAGTTCGACCCCCCGCCAGGGAGGGGACACAAGGCGCAGCAGACCTCTCCTGCCTCACCTGCTGCTCCCCTCAGCAGTGTATCTCAGTAGATCTGCCTGCTCTGCCCCCCACTCTGTCTCTGGTGAATCCTCTCACCACCACCCCACCTCTGGCCTGTACCCCAGTTCTTGTATGCATAAATAATAAATCTTTTTTAAAAAATTACTTTCTAGAACAGAAATGAACTACCAGTATAACAACATTTCTATGTCAAAGTAGTCTTGAGGGTCTCCCTGTTGGTGCAGGCATTAAAGTATCAGTATTATTAAGCTATCACCAGGTACTGCAGCATAGGTTCTATCCCTGGCCAGGTTGCTGACCCACATGGCACAGCAGACATCTGCCGTCTGGCCCACTGCTCCCCCCACCAGTGTATTTCAGTAGATTTGCTTGTTCTGCTCCCCACTCTGTCTCCAGTGAATATTCTCATTCCCTACACCTCTGACCTACATCCCATTTCTTGTATGCATAAATAAATAAATAGATGTTTTTTAAAAAAGAAAAGAAGTAGGCTTAAAATTCAAACTGGGTATTTCTCCATGATGCCAAATCATCTAGGAGCTATAATGGCATCTTGCCACTTGACAGAAATCTGATTTAGAGGCTCCTCTGGTTGCAAATTACCAAAGGTTACCCGTATCAAGGCTAAGTTGGGGGAGATCAGTGAAAGGTAGAGATAGGAAACAGAATGGGGTGATTAAGAAGGGCATATATGAGGAGAAGGTGGAGACTGGGTGGAATTAAGGGTTAAGGGTTATGGGGCAGAGTTTTCTACCAAATAAATTTATTTGATAGAAATTTATTTCTAGGTCAGCAATAATTCTGCCCCATTCAGATGCCTCCATCATGTTCACCCATATAGTTTTGCACCTACCATCTCATCTAATAACTCCCAGTTAAAAAGTAAGTGATGAGTAAAGATTAATGCAACATGCCAATGGCTACACAAGAGTTAACAAACAGCACCTAGTCTCTCACTCTAATAATGCCCTTGCTCAGTGAAGAACAGATATGTGTGACAGAAAGAGAGGGTGGTCAGATCAGTGTGCTGTCTACATGGCTTGTGCACTATGCAATCTGGCTGGAAAGGCTTGGAGAGACAGGTGACTCACTTTGGGTGTTAAACTCTGCTATAGTCAAAGAACAGTGCATAACTTACATGTTACAAAGCAGAAACCAGATGATAAATATCGTAGGTACAAAAATTTAAATTCAACATAGAACTTTCAGGAGAAATTCTGAGTGCTGGGGTCACTTCAACCATAATAATCCAGGGTACCTTGTAAACAACACTAACCATATCAGTCCTGCAAGGAACATACATTTCTATACCCAGATATTTCCATGCTACTAAGTTTGATAGACTTCCCAAGCAAAGACTCCATGACTTTTTCATTTACTTAATTAGCTCCATTTTCACTAACTTAATCTGGCTTCATTTGCATGAAGCACATGATACTGGAGGAAGTGGCAGTACTGACGCTCGGTGAATTTTCATTTGAGCCCTGGCTCCTTCATTCCAACTACATGACTTTAAAAAGCACTGTACTAGGTTATATCTCTGTTTTTCCATTTGCCAGTCAAGGGCACTGATTAGATTTACTTCAATGGACTCTTTTAGAACCATCTTTTCCTTATTATGTTAATTTATATATTTTTTAAATATTTGGTAATAATTCTTTGCAAATTGCTTTCAAGTGGACTACGTTTACATGCCAACTGATTAGGGAGTTCCTGCTATTTCTTCCAACCGTGTCAGGATCTTATGTTTATTTTAGAACTTTTATAAATTAGCTATTTACATCTCCGACTTTCAGGTCCTTGAGCACAGAGAACTATAAATGATTCTTCTAATATACTGCTGCTACCTAGCATAGTAGGCACTTTAATTCTTCAGTTAATTTGTTTTTAATATTTATTTATTTATACATACAAGAACTGGGGTACAGGCTATAGGTGTAGGGGGTGAAAGGGTTCGCCGAGACAGAGTGGGGAACAGAACAGGCAGATTGACTGAACAGAACAGGCAAGACTGCTGAGGGGAACAGTGGGCAAGGCAGGAGTGGTCTGCTGCATCATGTGGGTCACCTCCCTGACAGGGGATTGAACTTGAGCTATAGTACTGTGGAATGTGGTGCTTATCCCCTTGCGCCACCAGGGATGCCCTTTTTCAGTTCATTTAAGTGCAATTGCAATTTAAACTCACTTGACAAATTTCAATATCTTTTATTTTTATTGCCACAGGAAAACAATGAGAAATATTAAATGTTGACCTGGTTATAAAAGAAGCAAGCACTGTAAAAAAAATTTTAGCTCAGGCCATTTTATTGAAAATGCCAGTTAATAGGATATGATATTTAAATATAATTAATTGCACGTTTAAATATAATTAACAAGAGTTTAAGATATTACAATCAACTTCTGATTATTCTTCCCAATGTGGGAGGGCATGGACTAACCATATTTGTGGATAAACACTATCTAATCTAAATCTAATATAATTTTTAACAATAGGTAGTACTTACATTCTTGTGTGAAGATAGGCAACTGCACAAAGATGTTAAGGAGAAAACTTGAGTGTTTATTTCATTTACAAAGTGAGATACCATGCAACAATTGGAAGAAAATTAGAAGAGTAAGGCATATAATCATCTACTCTTATTTTTCTTAGCAGTTACACTGTGATACCCAACCCCAAAAAGAGACACTTGTTTTTGTTGGGTGGATGCTTAGATAAGCCTATTTGGTAGGCTTCTGAGACTGAGGAATTGAGACACAGAACCACGTCCCCAGTATGCATGAACAAGAATGTGTTTACTAGAAAGAAAAGAAGAGAGGGAAAATAACAGAACAACAATAGAATGGGAGTAAAAGAAAGAATACCAATCCAGGTTGGTACTGTGTTGAGGGAAAATAGGGGAGCTCCTGGTTGGAGGAGAAGTCTCAAGAGACTTTGGAGAGCAGACCTCTTTGTTGTGGATACAAATTCTTCTCTGTAAAATTTTCAGAGTGGGTCTACAGCACTTTCAGTGTCTTGATGCAAATATATTATTTGGGTTGGTGCAGGGAATGTGGAGGAACTACAGCTGTGTGTCAGTATTGCTTGGCAGAAAAAAGGAGACTCACATACCAAAGTATTAAACATACTGACAAGAAAAGACATCCAGTGTGCACTTTTTCAAAAAAAAACTTTAGACTTTCATGCCATAAAATTCAACAACTTAAGAGTATAACCCAATAAATTTTAGAAAATCTACCAATTTGTGTAGTGTGCACCACAATTAGAATATTCTAGAGTTGTAGGATGGTGTAGAATTAGAACATCACCCGAAGAATATACATAGTGTTCTTGAGAATAGTTTCTACAGAATTTTTCAAATCTCTCCATCTACCTCCTTTATCCATACTATACCTGTACCAGCATTCAGCCTTAATATATGTTACAAAGTGCAGGAAAGAACCTCTGAAAGTTTCTTGAGATGAGCTGAGGCTTACAGTATTTTAATAAAATTTAAAAGTGATACCTATGATTTTTTAAGAATTTTAAATTTCAACTCAGCAGTATTTCAGGGACAAGATGTATCAAATAATCTTTTGTGGACTAGAGTGAAGTTAAGCATACATTTATATAGGAAAATATTTTTCAAGTTCTTAACAACCAGCTTACAAACTTCTAGAACTCCTATGTTAACTGGTCTCTCCTGTGTACTGGTTTCAATCTGTAAACTCACCAACACTTTGGTCAGGGTTGTTAGCAAAACAGGAAAATTGGCTTATTTAATTGTCCCTTTCCACTTATTCATTTGTCATTCATGCATGTTTGTGTAATGCATTTAACAAATATTTATTGAGTACCTACATTAGCTGGGCACTGAGCTAGAAGTAAGATGATAGGAACACAGAATAGATTAATAAATGATCCTACCAGTAAGAAACCTTCTAGTGGGACAAACAATTCTAAAATATTGTGGAAGAAGAACAGAAGAAAGAAAAATGTAAAGGAAAGGACATTTCAAGAAGAGAGGTCAAAGCTCCAGGAAGAAATAACTCAGTGTGGGCAGGCAACGGCAAGGAGGTCAGTATTCTGAAAAGTGCAGGGCAGAACTCGAATTGGCAAGATATAAGGTCAGAGCTCTGATTATGAAGGAATAAAAAGAGCATTTCAAGGAAGATAGGCCTTATATTTTAGGCCCTTGTAAGCAACCTTTAAAAAAAATTAGTAGATTTGTTACATTTTGATTGAAAGAATAAATGAGTAAATGAAAGAATCAAGTGTATGTATAAAAAGCCAAAACATGTCAGCCAATTTTCAGAGTCTCATCTGCTAGGTCAACTTGAGTGTATCTCTGGTAAATCACATAGTTCTTTGAGTAAATTTGTAGACCACGTGCCAGGAACAGAATGAAAACAAACAGTGGTTACCCGGGGGTGTCTGGTACCTGGAGTAGTCATCTGGGCAGATTGAAAAGCATGTGCATGTCTGGGAAGGCTGTCTCTGAGTCTGGGCATTGACCCTAACGTGAAAATTTCTTTTTATCTTTTTTCTACTTGCTAACATATTTTTAATATAAAATTTTAAAAATTTAATAGCTATGTCACATTATTTAGTGAATTGGAAAAATATAATCCTTATACATAGTTGAATATTACTAATACTTAAATTAACATTTAAAATATTATGTTAAGAAAAATAAATAAGAAGGACAAAGACAAACACAAGATGATTTCACTCAACTATGGAATATAAAGAAACAAAATAAAGGGACAAAACTAAACCAAACCAAACTCAGGAAATCTGACCGCGGAAATAAAACTAGCAGAACGAGGTAGATCTGGGGGTGGGGAATTTGGGGCAGAAGTGAATCCAATGGGCTATGGTGAAGGATTATGGGTGCTTTGGTAAGGGCATGTGTTGTGGTAACACACATCTGAAGAAGTGTGAACCTATACCCATAAATCATATACAGTGTGGTAAACCTCAATGGCTTGATTTAAAAAAATACAATTAAAAAAAATAAAGTATAAAATAAAAATATGTTTTCAATGCAAGTTTTTAGAAAATTGCTTTTTATCATATTTCACACAGGGAGCATTTTTAAATTGAGGTAACAATAGTCTAAAACACTGTACAGATTTCAGGTGTACAGTTTTTCACCTCACCACCAGTATATAGCACATCACATCCACCACCAACCAATTGAATCACTCTATGTTTTGGCCTACACTACCCTTTCCCCTCTTTTAACACCATTCTGTTGTCAAAGTCCAAGGTTGTGCTTTTGTTCTGGTTTTATTTGTTTATTTTCATTATATTCCACAAATGAATGAAATTATACAGTATGTATCTTTCTCCTTCTGATTTATATCATTTAGTATAATCCACCTATGGTCCATCCATTTGGAGGTCAAAAATTGCAAGGTTTCATCTTTTTTATGATGGAGTAGTATTCCTTTATATATATAAAACATCTCCTTACCCCATTATTGGGAACTTGGGTCGTTTCCTTATCTTCATATCTTGATTATTGTGAATAGTGCCACAATAAACACAAGGGCACATTTTTTTTTTTTTTTTACAAATTAGTGTTTCATATTCTCCAGGCAAATACCCAGAAGTGGTTGTCCTATTTTTTATTTTTTGAGGAACTTCCATACTATTTTTTGATAGTACCTGCAATGATTTGCATTCCCACCAACAGAACATGAGGCTTCCTTTTTCTCTCCTTGCCAATGCTTACTTCTTGATATTTTGGTAATAGTAATTCTCACAAATATGAAGTGAAATCTCATTGTGGTTTTGAATTGCATTTCCTTAATGGTAAGCAATGTAGAACATTTTTTCATGTGTCTGTTGGTCATCTGTTGATCTTTTTTGGTAAAGTGCTTATTTAGACCCACTACCCATTTTTTTAATCAGGTTGTATGTTTTTCTGTTGTTGTATGAGTTGTTTATATAGGACTATCAAACCTTTGTCTGATGTATGGTTTACAAATATCTTCTACCACTTGGTAGACTGCCTTTTTATTTAGCATGGTCTCTTTACCTGTACAGAAGTTTTTTTGGTTTGATGTAGGTCTGATGTAGGTACACGTTTATATTTTCCTTCATTTGTCTTGCTATTAAAGACAAATCCACAAAGATACCACTAGGCCAATGTCAAAAAACCGATCACTTATGTTGCCTTCTATTTATTTTATGACTTCAGGTCTTCTATTCAAGTCTTTCATACATTTTAAGTTAATTTTAGTATATCGTGTAAGATACTGGTCTAGTTTTATTCATTTGCCTGTGGTCCAGGTTTTCCCAGCCCCATTTATAAAACAGACTTTCATTATCATCATCATTATTTGGCTATTCAATGTCTTTCATGGTTCCATATAAATTTTAGGACACCTTGTTCTATTTCTGTGAAGAATGTCATTGGGAACTTAATAGGGACTGCATTGAATCTGCATATTATGTTAGGTAGAATGGTACTGGCAAACTTTTAATGATGAGTTTTAGCATGCAAATAAAACATTCAGACTTATATTGTGATTAACTTATTCTAGCAACCTTATAGAACATGCGTCATAGAAACAACAGCCTGTGAAATTTTTGTATAACCTGCATTCTAAGAATAATTCTTACATTTTTACTATTTTTTATAACTCAAAATAAGGACAATATTCTGTAACAGATTAAAATTATATGAATCTCAACTTTCTATGTCAATACATAAAATTTTATTGAAGCACAATCACATTAGTCTATTCACATAATGTCAATGACAGTACCACAAAGGCAGAATTGAACAACTGAAACAAAGACCACATGGCATATAAAATTTACTATCTGGCCCTTCACAGAAAAAGTCTGTTTACTCCTAATATAAAAGATGGATAAAACAAAGAAAACCTGTAAGGGAACCTCTGTTATTGAACAGATGGCTTGAAAAATAACATGGGGCTGAACTAGGATAAGTGGTAATAGGGATGGAAGGGAGGTAGAGCAGTTTCAAATCAACAAGATGTGTAAATGGCATCAAGGGTTATGTCAGCAATAATTTCATATTATCCCCAGGTGAGGAAGGAGGCATCTCCACCCAAGCTGCAAGTGGGATACAGGAAGAATGCTGGAGTAATAAGTGGTCCCTGAAGACATTTCTATGGAGCTATCTTGGAAGCAACTGAATATAAAAGGGCTGGGTAGGTAGACTACAATTAACCTTCATCCATTTCACCTCTGCACATTGTATACACTAAAATCCATCAATATATATTTCATATGCTAAGTATGGGCTTTGTGTCTTCAGCTGACAAATGAATATGTTGAGAAAGCCACTGGTGACAGTGTTTATAAGCCAGATGTTCACTTATGGAAGCCACAGCAACATCCTCATCTAACAGTTTGTATAACTGTTGGACTACTGATTTTCTTAAATTTTAAGCTTACTGTCTTATTAATCAAAAGAAAAGAGAGAAACAAAATTAAAATGAAAGTGCTTACATAAATGATAAGAAAAGCTTCACAAAAGTCAGTTTATTTCTAACAGAAGTCAGAAATAAATTAAGCATGTCCAGATAGTAACTAGTCTTAAGCTGATAAAAGAATGATGCTTTATAAAGAAATGGCACAAAGTTAAAGAAAACGGTAAACATTTTTTAAAATGGCTTTTGGTTTAGATGTCTAAATGGAGAGGTATAAAAGGCTTATAAGTACTTCTTCCCATACACACATTCCAATGCTTTCTAGAATATACTTGACTTTTGTAACTATCTGTCACATGTTCAAGACCTCATTATATCTGAGAGTAGGAAACTTGTTGCGTTAATCTGGGAACAGAAACTTAGAAGATCAGAAAATGAAAGTAACCAAAGAGAGAAAGGGAAAAAAAAATTTAGAAGGATTCAATTCTACGGAAACCAATAGTGATTATTAAGAAGCAGAGTAAGAAGAATCCACAAAGGACAGTAGAACTATGCAAAATATATTGAAAACAAAGAAATTGATAGAAAGGGAGTCAAGTTTCACCAAGGAATTAAGTTATGACTATTTCAAAAACAGCTACCATTGTTGCCCAAGATCCTGTTGTCTCTTATTAATTGTTCACCACAGTTTCCTTTGGTCACTCTTAGTCACGTGGTCTAGATTTACAAATCCTGTCCATAGCCCCAAATATGGGCTGTGAACTTCAGTCAATTCCCATTTTCAAAATCTCTGGCTAAAGTGACTGACTGATTCAGGGGTCAGCAGGAACCCAAGCGCAAACAATGGGATGCAAGGAGATATTTGCTGAGGCTTCAAAGAAACATTTTTTCCATCTTTTCTGGAAGACTTAATGTGTAGCTGTAACATCTGAAACTGCTTACAAACATACTACTTTAAGAGGGGAAAGTCTAGAACTGATGGGGTAGGGGTGACCAAAGGTAAGTAAGAGTCCCTGAGGAAAGTAAAGATGAAGTCAAAACATTAAGGCAAAGCAAGGACATGGAGAGAATCCAGGTCCATGGTGAATCATTTTAGGAATGCATAAAGCCTTACCTAAGACCAGCCCTCACTGCAGGATTTTCAGTTCTATAAGCCAAGAATTCTCCATTAGGTTTAATCTACCTGGAGTTGATTCAAGACAAGACAAATAATTTAAGGTGATATGAGGGATCAGTGCTGACTTAAAAGAAATCAGTTTCAATTGACTGTAGATACATTAAATGCAGGCATTTCTCCTTGAAGAAATCTGAATGAAAGTGAAAAATTTAGGAAGCACCCAAAAAAGAATCAAGTAAATTCAAAAGGGTACTGTTTTTCACAGTCACTGCTTGCTTGCTTGCAGATGCAAGAGATCTGAATCTAATTTGAAAATAGACAGTAAGGATCTAGAAAAGAGGAAGTATTCAGCAATCAAAAAAGATAAACTAGAGTCATTCATAGGAACATGGATGGAGCTGGAAGGGATTATGCTCAGCGAAATAACAAAGTAAGTCAGAAGGCAAAAGAAAAATACCGGATGGTTTCCCCACTAGGAGGAACATAAGGGAACCGAATAAGGATGAAGGAAAAGAATAATAACAATAATAATAAAAACACAACAAAAACAAAAAGAAAAGAACAAATTGGGGACACTTGGTAGGGAGGGGGGAAGGAGAGGGTTGAGGGCAGATAAGAGCACAAGGGACTGAGGTGATGGTGCACTGGTGAAATGGTGGTGGGCAATATATGGGGATTACAATTGATGTCAAATATATATAAATAAAGGAAAAAACTGAATAACTGATATAAGATCTTTCTTCTTTCAATATATCTGTATGCTTTCTGTTCACTAAACTTAATATAATCAAGGACTTTTTGAAAGAATGGTCCAGAAAGATCTTAAACAAGTTCAAGGGGGTTTACAAATTAGGTTTTAGTTTCTGTGCTTTTACTGAAAACACTAAAAAAACAAAGTCTTTTATTCTGGGTAGAAGGTCAAGGAGGCTCTAGTAAATGTCTTCCCAAAAAATTACAAAAAGATTGGCTTAAACAAAATCTCATTCACCAAATTTCAACACACAAACACTAGCTGGCATCCCATAATCTTGGAAGAGGTTTCTTTTATACTAATGAAAACTTCTGTTTCCAACAGAAAGCTACACTAATATAAAATTTAGAATGCCTACTAGTCAAAAAAAAAAACAGGCATTTTTTTATGAACTGCTAAGGAAAATCCCATACAGTATACGCACAACGGATGTTTAAAGAACCACCATATTACCTGACCTTTAAGGTCAAGGAAATGAGAAAATACTTCATAGTCTCTCCCACAGAATTATGCTAAACTGGAAGAACCATGGGCCTCACACCTCAAATTCTCAGTTCTAATAAGGAGCTTGAACGACCCATAAATGAAATGATATATCTGTGGAAAATGCAGAATTGTGGCAAATACTTGAATGAAGATCTTTGATAGATATGAACTCTGGGTCAATTTACTCCAAAGCTGAACTGTTTGACTGTCTATTGAAATGTGACCTGTCAAATCTGGGTATAATTGAGAGATTAACATAGTTTTCACATTTTAATGTAGATACTTGGCATATTGCACTGGGAGGAAGGGGGAAAGGACTAAATCCTTAATACTGACAAACAACAACTGCTTAACACCTTTATTTGGACATTCATGTCCTTGGAAACCAAATACATTTTTTGTGGAGCAAGAAACTGGGAACTAATGAAGACAACTTGCCCTTTGAAAACTATAAAATACTAGAACAGAGGGTACTTTGAAAGTTATCATATCCATTCCCTACACCCAGATCACACGTTCCAACTCATAATGATTTGTGAAAAATAACCCCAAACTCTTTCTACAACCCAGTTCAATTTTGTGACTGAAGCCCAAATACCCTCAAGCAGAGCAACTCCATGTTAGTAAACCCTCATATTCCCACCCCACCCCACCCCGTGGAAGGTCTCTGCTGGCCATACCTAAACTCTTAGTACACAAAAGAAATATTAACAGGATTAAAGTGCATTTTTTTCATGATACTTTTATCTCATAATGATGTTTTTAGAGTAATTCAGAAACAGGTTACAAATCTTGGAGGATGAATGATTTTCCTGTTGAAAGGCCATATTAATAGCTACTAATGACAGTGAACATATTATTAAGAGCCTTACACATAGTAGTATCTTTATGGATATTATTTAATCTTCACAGCAATACTGTGACATAAATCTGATTTTTCCTCATGGTATTTGCACTGCAGATGAGCGAACAGCAGCACAGAGGGGATAAACAGGTTGCCAAAGGTCACACAGCTAATGAATGACAGTGGGGACATTCAGAAACGATGGTCTCTCCTAGACACCATGCCCTTAACCATTCTACTAGACTGCCTATAATCACAGTACGAGACAAGGAAGAAAATGGAGTAATTTTTTTAAAGATCACTTTTAGGCCAGTGAGTCTATGATTCTAACTTTGCTTAGCTGGCTAAAGTAAAGTACTTCTACCTTTACCACAGAAATAATACATATCCCTCAAGCAAAGCTGGGGGCAATGATACGGTGCTTAAAACAGCACAATTAGTGTGTGTGACTCAATAACAATTCTGTTCACCAATAGCAAAGTTACTTCTATCCTACTAACGTCATATTAACCTCTTAGCCTGCCAAGTACAGACCTAACCAGGCCTGCAGTTTTCATTTTGGTTCATTCCCGAGGGCAAAAAAGCTTTTATTTGTCAAAGCAGATTCTTGCCACACATAAGTAATCTAAGGAACTAGCTGATTTCAAAAAATATGGCATACTAAGACTACCAGTAAGACACATTCCCCTAAGTCAAATGACGAAAAGAAAGCTGATAATTAAGGACTGGAATGGGGAATGGACAGGACTTCTATTTTAAGTCTTGAGACTGCAATGGTTGTGGACAAGTTCTGGTGTTCAGTAGGCGCGTCTCCCTGCAGCTTGCCCTGACGTCAATGGGAAAGGAGGGAGTGAAAACCATGCCTCTGAGCAGCATCCAAAGAGTGGTCTTAACAATATAAAGTCTACTAAGTTGCTCAACATGGTGTAGCACAAGTGTTTGGAAACAAGAGTGCTATTCTGCTCATGCTGAAGTGGACAGAATTGGAAGAGGCTGTTTTCTACTAGGGGTCCTTTTGTGTGAGGCGATTTTGCAACTTAACCATGTCCCCATGCTCTTTGTGAAGTGTGAATCAAATTTTCTGTTACGGAATAGTGATTTCCATACTCATGTAGAGAATAATTTGAAAATCCCTGGTGGCTTGCCTGTTTTTAAAAACACTGACTCTCTGTGACAAGGGAACATGTCATTTTTTTCCCAAAGCCCTAAGCCAATCTCACACAACAGAGATAAAGCTTTGTGGGTGACTGCTTCTGAGTGACACAGATGTCCATCACACTTTGTGCACCCAACAACAGATGTGCATTCAGAGCCAGAAAGTCTCCAGCATTTATGATATTCCTTCCCCTGGCTTAAGCTGTTAGAATAGAAAGATTTGGGTTCCCGACTCTTCTGACAGAGTATTCTTTCAAGTAAGACAGTACTGAGCATACACTTCATAAATGTACATTCATTTCTATATAAAGTATGTACCCACACTAGTGTCCATACAAGGTACTTTATAAAACATACATAACAGTGCCACTTTACAAGATAATATGAAAAACAGATAAAATTACAGAAGTTCTAAGAGTTTCTTTCTGCACTGAAACGGATACCCACTCTCTATTTGATGATTCCTGATCTGTCCTGGTTGCCTCATTTGATAGATGAAGATATTCAATACAGAGAAGAAAAATTACTTCTGATGGGAGTCAACATGTTTACCTAGAACCCACACAAGCTGACCCTAGATCAGTGCTTCTTCCAGGAGAGCCTTAAAGAGTGGTTTATGCTACCTCTTCAGGGCATTTAAGCACAAGAAATATCTGGATGCCTAGGAGTGGTACCTCTATTGAGTGTGGACCAGGGATGTTAACTATCCTGTAACCCATAAAACAGCCCCACCACACAAAGAACCCTCTACTCCAGATGGGTGCAGCCCTCTCAACCTGGGTTTCCTTTGCCCAAAACAAACTTCATATGTGACAAGAGTGCATTAGCCTCTTTGTACCAGTCATGCTCTTGAGTTATTATAGATCTCATTAACTCCACTTTTCTTCAAAACATTAAAAATATGTGTCAAAAAGAGACACTGCTTGAACCTTTGCAAAATTCATATCACCTTGTTCTTCTGCACCAGGGCTCTTTAACCTTGTATTATTGGTATTTAGGGCTGGCTAATTCTTTGTTAAAGGTCTGACCTGTGCATTACAGATGCTCAGCAACAACCCTAGCTCCTGTCCACCAGAAATCAGTAGACTTTCCCAGGTCATTACAATCAAAATATCTCCAAGTACTGTCCAAATCACCCACCACTGAGAACCTAGGCTAAGGCTGAAACAAGAAATCTACACAGGCATAAAGGAGATAAAACATCCTATCACATTGCCTTAATTTGTTCTGTTAAAATCAGTCTATGACTTCATAGAAAGATAGTGAACATAGTTCATGGAATGTAGGAATAATGTTTTGTTCAGTTTGGTATCTTCAGTACAAGTACAATAACTGGCACGTAGAAGGCACACTGCATAAGTGTTTACTGAGTGAAAGAAGCATTCCTGAGAACAATACATACCTTAGTTAACTCAAGCCTTAACAAATGAGCCTAATTCCAGTAATAGAAGCCTTAGAGCTTCTTGAAAAAATATCAGAAGGTACCTATTATGATAGCTTTGCAATATATAAGGATTTGTGTGGTGGTTAATCATCCCATCTTTGAACAACCCAACCAGAAAGTAACCATCAGATTATCGTGCTTCTTGTTATCAGAGAAATTCGGCATCCAATTGCTTTTCCTATTTTGCGGTGGCCTTCGTTTATCTTAATGTCCCTCTGTATTATCTGGGAAAGCATTTGAATTGCCAATACGAAAACAGGGCTATGCAACATGCTTTGAATTAGAATAGAATTTCAAATTTGGCCTGCTTAAATTCATATCCAGCAAGCTATTTATGACTACTAAGCAGGGATTTTCTTTTCTTTTTTTTTTTAAACAACAAACTTTAGTGAGCTGCCCTGGGGATTTTATTTCTTATACTGGGATACAACAATCCAGAAAACCTAAATCCTCAGCTTAAAAATAATCAAGGCTTCCTGGAAAATGAAAAACCCTCAAAATACAGAAGGAAACATAACAATGATTCTGCTCATCAGAGGAAGAAGGGCACTTGCAGGCCCCCAACAGGTCCCACTTTTTGATGTGGCTTTATTTGGTCAAACCTATTTTCCACAGTTCTCATCAAACCAGTATCCTTGTGGTCTCACCAATAAGACACAGGTCATTTCACCTATGAGCCTTCTCTCACACTGGACCCTGACCTGGAATGTCCCCAACTTCTCTTTCAAGATAAATCCCATATGTTCTTACTGTTCTTTATCCAGGAAGCCTTCTCTAACACCTCCAGCTCTCCAGGACAGCCCTCTATTCAGCATTACTACTACACTTACAATCTGTACCTTACCTTTCCCAATTTAAGTAAACCCTGTTTAATCAGGTTTGGTTGTAGCTTCCAATAAATTAAACTGGTTTCCCCAATAAGAAACCAGTTGGTTTCCCTTGGCACTAATGTCACCATGCCCTACCAGCTTCTAGTTCAATCCCTGCCACATGTTAAGTGCTCAATAACTTCTTCACTGGGTTATTCTAGGGTGTGCTAAGTCTATAAATCTGCATCCTGTTTTTTATGGACAATTCTTTTAGATTTGACTTGTGTGAATCAAATCTAAGTGATTTGTATGAATGCAAGGTTCATCTGGCCCCTCTCTAACAAAATGCACATAGAAGATTCTCATTGGAATGCCTATGGACAGTGGGTTTTCCAGGCAACTCCAAAGACAGTGTATCCCTGTGGAGGTGTCATTTACACACAGGGCAGAGAAACCCACAAAGTTTTGCCACCATTTCATCCATCCTGCCTATTTCTTCATCCTGTAAGGAAAGGGACATCATGTTACTAACTACTGGGTCACAACATGAGCTGATGAGGTAAAAGGACATACAGCATTGGTTAAAGTTAACCCTTAAAAACAAGATTCAGGTCACATAAACTACAAATAGACACGCATGATGGTGTAGGAACTTTGGAGAACAGTGTAACAGTTTCTTTAAAAAAATAAACACCATACCCATTAGGATGGCTGCTATCTAAAAAATATAAAATAAAACCAAAACAGAAAATAAAAAGTGATGGAAAGATACAGATAGCCCCTTTGGGAAACAGTATGCAAGTTCCTCAAAAATTAAACACAGAACTATAATATGATCCAATAATTCTAATTCTGAGTGTATGTACAAAGCAATTTAAAGTATGGTCTTAAAAAGATACCTCTACAACTATGTATCAGGGCAGTATTATTCACAACAGTGCAAAAGATGGAAGCAGTACCAGTGGATAAATGGATAAATGGATAAACAAAATGTTGTACAGACATACAATTAAGTGTCATCCAGCCTTAAAAAAGAAGAGAATTTTGATACATGGTACAACATGAATGAACCCTGAAGACATCATAGTAAGTACATTTGTAAGTCAGTCACAAAAAGACAAATAGTTATTATTCCACTTCTATGGGTATCCAGAATAGTCCAACTCACAGGAACAGAAATTAGAATGGTGGTTGTGGAGGGTCAAGAGGAAAGAAAAATGGAAAGCTGTTATTTAATGGTTACAGAGTTTTCGTTTTACATGATGAAAAGAGATCTGTATAGTGTACAACGGTGTGAATATATTCAGCACTATTAAACACTTTTAAAAAAATCTTTCCAATAGTAAGTTGTATGCTCTGTACTTCCCACCATAAATTTATCCAATAATCCAATTCTCAGGTATCTACCTAGGAGAAATCAAAGCATATACACAAAGAAAGATATGTGAATGCTCATAGCAGCATTAGTCATAACAACCAGAAAGTGGAACAAACCAAATGTCAAATCAAATGATAGGCAGATATATAAAATGTAGTATATACATACAATAGATATTATCAAATATAAAAAGAATTAAATGCTGATGTTTACTATACCACGGATGAATCTTTAAAATATTCTGCTAAGTGAAAAAAGTCAGACGTAAAAACCCACATATTATATAATTCTATTTTAATGAAAGACCCAGAAGAGGCAAATCCATGGAAACAAAAAATAAATGAATGATTGCCTGGGACTGGAAGATAGGGAATGGGAATTAGCTATAAATGAGAAATCTTATTGGGTAGGAAAATGTCCTATAACTGGAATATGGTCACAGTTGCATAACTATAAATTTATCAGAACTCACTGTGTAGCACATTTCAAGTGTGTTGTATATGAAATTAATCCTCAATTTTTTAAATTCAGTATAAAAACAAATAATAAAGGTAACTGATATGCTTTCTTTGTGAACTGACTTTCATCTCTTTTTCTCCTAGTGACTGAGTTTCAGGGACTTCCTCTAATGGGCAACAGCTTCTTTTCAGAGTCATGTTTGTGATTTATCACACTTTGAATTAGAGATGAATTAGCAAACCCATCCATCCATCCATTCATTCAGCAAATATTTACTAAGGTACTGTGCTCGATACTTGGGACAAAACAGGGTACAAGGAAGAAGTGGTCTTTTGCAGGCTGATAGTTACAGACACATAAACAAAAGCAGACAGAGTGATACACTTTATAATAGGAGGACACATAGATGTGACAGGACAACTGGGCGGAGCACTACACCTTGATTTCAATATTAGGGGTCCTAAAGAAACTGTCAGCTGAGATCTGAAAAACAAGTATGGAAACAAAGATGAGGGGGGAAAGAGGTATAGTTTTCCATGCAAAAGGAACAGCAAGTTCAAAGGCCTAGCGCAAGAGAGATGGTGTATTTGGAGAACAGATATTGCTCACTTTTAGATGGGTCAGTTTGTAAGAGGTGAAGAGTACAAAAAAATATGTAGAAAGAGTAAACAGGGGTTAGATCATAAAGAACTTCAGAGACATGTTAAGGAATTTGGACTTTAAGTGGTACAGGGAGTAAATGTAGTACTTCAGCAAGGGAATAATGTGGTCAGATTTAGAGACTGGTAGAGATGAAATGGACAGCAGTTGTAACTAGAAGCAGGAAGGTTTCTTAGGAGGCTGAGATTAATGATAGCCTGGGCCTGTGAAAAGGTAGAAATTACCATGACAAAAACATCTGCATGCACAGAAAGTATCTTACCCTTACATACATTCCATCTATTCAAATCAAGACCTCAAAATAAAATACCAGATCCCCCTACCAGACTCAGGTGCTTGTTCTGGGCCCTTAACTTCTAGCTATTTCCTTTTACTCTGTCTCCATCCTTTGTCCCCCATGACTTGCTGCATTCTCTATGTTTTAGACGTCTTCCCTTTAAAAAACCATCCCTGACCATGCAGTTATAGCCAAAGCCACAAGTTTCTCATATATGTTCTCTTTAAAGTATGTGCTTATTCTCTACATAGCATTTATTATACCACTCTGCAATACAAGTACCCAACAGTGATGTTTTTTACTAAAAGAGTGCTATCAAATAGAACTTTCTACAATAAAGTAGATATTATATATCTGTGTTCTCCAATATACTACCCACTAACTACATTCAAGCACTTGAAAGTGGCTAGTGTGACTAAGAAACTGAATTTTAAATTTTAGTTAATTAATTTACATAGCCACAGCACAGTATATTCTGTAAACACAGGTGCTGTATTTTGTTCACTGCTAAAATTCTGGCATTTAGAAAGTACTGGATACATAACATGGTAAATAACTGTGAAATAATGATTTGTACAGGTTCACAGTGTCAATAATTTTACTCATTCAGTCATGCATTCATTTATTCAACAAACACTTAACAAGCACCTACAATGTTCTTGGTACTATTCTAGATACCAGAGTACAGATCAAGTCCCCTGCTTTTGTGAGACTTTAAGGATGGAAAAAGAAAATAAACATGTAAGCAAAACAAAAAATAAACAATCTCAGAGAGAGAGGTACTATAAAAATAAATAGAGCAAGGTAAGAGAATAGAGAATGATGGAAGGAATATGTATTGATTTTAATGACACTCATTTCACTAATAGTATTTGCCAGAACCTCTGCTGTCCCAGCCGTAAACTACATTCTTGTACATATCAAACAAAACTCATGATGAAAGTTAATGGAACAAACTTTAACAGAAAGTAGGATAATTGCTCAGAAATAAATTCTGCTCTCTGATCATCCTGTCATAAAAGCTTTCAAGTATGCATTTTTGTGGAAAGAAAGCAGTGGCAAAATTGACCTATATTCTGTTTCAAAGCTATTAATGTGTCAAATGGTTAGCCCCAGCAGGCAGAGAATTTCTGCAAACTTTGAAGGAAAACATCTTCTGAATTACTTAGTGTCACAACATGTGTCAGAAACAGCAGCCAATCGAAATCTTCTGCGGCATGTAGTTTCTATTTTGCAATTAAACTTACCCCACACTTACTGAGCATCTCCCTATGTGCCTGGGCTCCACTAAGACCCAAGGCAGAAACCCACTAGTGACTGTTCTCTAGGAGTTCCCACACCAGGAAGAACAAGAGAAACCACATGTTACCAGACAACAAAGACAACATGGGCAGAGCATGTCACACTGTTTTTTGGGGGTTTTTTTGGGTGGGGGGTTCATTAGCTTACTGAATGTTCTCCATGCCCACTCAAAATCTCCAAGGATGCTATATTCTTTCCTAAGACCCAGGATATTTCCTAATTCTGTATCTTACATAAAATTAAATTTTCCGTAGCCATCTAACAACACTGAGAACACAAATCACATAGCTGGGAAACACGTCAGAATATAAAGTACATTTTGCAGAAAAGAAAAATAATCAGTCTTGTAAGGCTGGTCAATGGCATGTAAATTATGCTAATCATTTACCAAAGAGCTAGAATCATCTGGACTTTTAAAATATTTGCCCACATCATCTGTTCATGAGAGTTAAGTGAAACTGGACTGGAGAGCACTCTATAGTTTGAAAGTTCTGTACAAATGGTCATTAGAATAAAAATGATGACTCTGCCTTTATAGCATGAGCTGACAGGTGCACACTGATAAGCCATATTCAATAACCACGCGGAGAGTTGAAAACTTAGGCCTCACGAAAACAGACATAAAACACTGCTGAGATTACCACTAGCCTCCCTCCTTGGAGGAAAGAATTAATATGCAGGCAAAGTGCAAACCCGCCCACCTCACCTCTGAAAGTTTCCAATTAGAACAGGTCTCAACTTCCACATGCTGATCATATGTTTGCCTGTAAAAGATGTGTTTGTGTGTGTGTGTATGTGTATATACACACACACCCACCCACTTTCAGTTAGAAAGGGAATTCACCTCTTTTGTTAATTCTGGTGGCAAGCTTTTGACACACAGCTTACCATACATGGTGAAGTAAAAAATCTGTTTGTCCTTACTACAATTAGTTCTGATCTTCTAAGCATCAGAACTCAAGTTTCATGATAATGCCATCATTTGGGTCTATGCCATGGAATCATCTTTCTATGATTCAGTTTCAGTGCAGTGAATGTTCCTATCATCAGCTTCCATTTCCAAACCTACTGAAATCTTTTAACTCTGAAAACATGTCTGTGTAATTGAACCACTTCAAAGTTTCTTCATGACATTGTGTTACTACAAAGTCATGTTACAGCTTTTCAGTGTTTTCTTCAATAGTAGGGCAATACTTGACTGGTATTTGCTGTCTTGAAAAGAAAGGCAAAGTCAGTTGTTTTTAAAATGCTTTTCTTAAAATGGTTCTGCAATATAGGGATAGACATAGGAGAATTTAAAAATAAAAAATAAAAAATCTGGTTCTAATGCAATTCTAAATTAAAATATAATTTTCATTTTGATGCTGGACTCCATGTTGCTTGGTATGATGGTCCCATTGAGGCCTGCCTAATGTTTAAGAAAATCATATCCACAGAAACTCATTATATATGCTCAAAGAAGGTTTGGTGTTTGTTGTGTTTTTTTTTGTTGTTGTTGTTGTTTTTTTAAGTCTGATTTTTTTCTCTCTACTTAAATAGACAGATGCCAGGGCAGTTTTTCTTCCTTAGTTCTAAATTAATTCCATGCAAATAGAAAATGTGGGTTAAATCGGCAAACTTGTTGGACTTAGAGAACCCCACTATGATTAAGGAAGACTAGAAAGAGCCAAGTTCAGCTGCCATATGTAAGTTTACCATGATGCATACCTGGTTGTTCTTTGTTTTCAGTCCTACCCCAATATTTCTGTGCTTCCCAGTACATCGAAAGTCCAACGTGGCCTAGAACTCAGATTTCAAAACTCCCTACACTTTCCTGGTAAGTTTATTCTTACTATAGCTATCAACCTATAAATGTTCATTCTGTATCTGATGAGCAGACTGTGGGGGAGGGGGCTGTCACAACAAAAAGATGAAGCAGACAAGGAATGTCACAAGCATTATATTAAAAATCAAAACCCCTCTTTTCTCGAATAGAAAACTGGAATTGATCTGACTCACACAACAGCTTCAGAGAATGGAGACCTCGATACAGTAAAGAATGAACATTCAAAATGGAATAGAACTACACTAAGAGAACTGCTGCTGCCAGGGGCTGTGATGCTGGAAAATGTGAGTGAAGAGAACAAAAAAAAGGGTAATGTTCCCAAAGTTAACTCCAGTTTGCTTTTGTCAGCCCCTTCTGTGATTTCTCCCACTCCCAGGGAACAATTAAACAGGATCTGGAAACATGAAGAAGCACACCAGGGTGACCGCTTTATGAGCACAAAAGTGGTCAACCTAAACCACTACAGCAGAAGAAAATGAATGCTTCAGAAGAAAGTGTGCAAGGAAGCACACAGAGTATAGAATGTTACTCATTTACTTGGCTGAGACCCCAGACCTGTTCATAGGCCATTAGCCATAAAAGCACTGTGGCACTGGACAAAAAATTAAACTTGCTTAGCTTTTCCCATTACAACTGTCAATACTATCAATAAAGAGTCTCTAACCCTAACCATAGGCTGCCAGTGACTCTTTTACAAAGAGGACAACACTAGCAAGGATTTCTGGAAAAAAAAGTGTGCGCATCCCCATACAGTGCACAGCACAGAAGACACATATGTCTGAACATGCCACCCTTCTATAGAAAGAATAATAAATGCCATTTGGTTCTAAGGCAGGCCACTTGAAGGACTCTCATCCCCAACTGATCTTCCCTTAGAAGACTTGTCTTGTTACATATCTTAAAGTGTTAAGTTCAAAGAGAGGTAGGGTTAGTGTTGGTTTAATTTATGTCACAGACCCAGGCCAGGATCCTATAGCTGTGGTCCTTTAACAAGTAACTCTAGCAAAGACTGAGTAAACTCCCCGCTTATGATCACTTTCGGTTGGCATCCCAAATCACAATTCAAACAAAATTAAAATAAACAAAGGGATTTCTGTGGAATTAAATTTTGCAGCAGCATGAAATAGTATTTAATAAAACAACCAATAGACAATAATGGCCTCTTTAAAATTAAAGCAAGATGAGAACTTACAAACATATGGGACTTATTTAGCATCTGTTATGTGATTGAAAAACTCATCAAAATGGACTTTTCTCTCTCCCTCTGACTCCATTAAGATTTATTTAGATTCTGCTCTAGTAGAGATGGCATAAGATGTCTAAAGCAGGACTCTTGATTTGTATGCCTGATCCTATTCCTCTTTATTATTAGCCATCTATCCTCGTTCCTCAAGCAGAATAGTTACTCATCCTCTATCTGTCATTTCCCTTTACAACTTTAAGAGGAGCACGGTGGCTCCTGGTTTGGTGGTACAGTAGAGCATGCCTGGCTCCACTGAACCTCCTCACACCCTCTAAGCCTGCACCAGTACCATTAATGTTTTGAAACCTGCACCAGTCGGGTTTGAGAACCATGCTGCTGTTAGGAGGAGCAAAGGCCATAAAATGGGAGTAGATGGATTTGGACACTCTGGCCCAAGACTTACCTAGAACTCTTGCCTGGGAAGACCTTTACTTCTGATCTCCAACTCTCACGTCAAATCATCCATTACAGCTCCTGCCTCTGGCACAACTGGCACCATGTCCTGACTACAGGTGCTTGATCCTCTAGTACCACTGCCTGAACACGGCTCCTGCCTTTGACAGAACCAACACCAGAACCACTGCCTGGCGCTTCTAAGAGCTGTCTGCTACCACCTGGCTCCTGGCATCACCTCCTGATTGGCACCACTGCCCATGTCACCAATATAGCCATCTCCTTTTGCTGTTGTACTGCCCAGCCCAGACCCTAGATCAATGCTGCGGCTGTGGTGCTGCTTCCACAACGCTACTTGTGCTTGTCACCAGCTGCCACCGTTAAGTTGAGTCCCAATCCACCTTATGGGTGTGCCACCAGCTCCAGGCTCTCATTGGAAGAGCAATCCCATCAGTCACAAGCAGTACTTTGCTTTGGACTAGTGGACACTGTGGACACCATAACAGGTAGACAAATGGACCTTGTGGCCTTAGAGACTTTCTTTTTCAAATCCGTCCCAGTTTTCTCCTTGTAAATCAACTCGGTTGGTTGCTACACTCTGAGTCATGTCTTGCAATTGTAAGCACACAAAGAGAACCCACAAACTGTAACATTCCCTAAATTTGCAGTTTCATAATAATATCTGATCGATCAGCAGACACTGGATAATATTTCCCAAATTCATCCCCAATCCATCTACTTCTCCTACCTCCATTATAGTCACAATAGTCCAAATAAAAACTATCTGATAGAACTAGTGTGGTAGCTATCAGTCACATGCTTCTACTGAGTACTTGAAATAGGACTACTGAAACTAAAAAAAATCACTTTTTAATGTTAAATAATGGAGGATGGTACATGTTTCTAAGTGCCTTTCCTGTCCTATTTCTTAGAATATTGGATCGGCTCTCTCTTCTTTCAACCTTAGCCTTATGCTATTTTCCTGTTCTTTCTTCCCCTTTTCTCTTCTAATCCTTCTTACTCTTTTGCTTAGTTTGCATGTACTCATGTCAAATTTTTAGCTAGTTTCTTTTAACACTGTGACAAAAAAGACATAAAATTTACCATTTTAATAATTTTTAAGTGTACAGTTCTAAATTGTAAGTAATATGCATTGTTGTGCAACCAACCTCCAGAACTCTTTAAAAATCTTAAATGCTGTACCCATGAATAACTCCTTCCTATTTCTCTCTCCTCCAGTCCCTGGCAACCACTATTTTACTCTCTATATTGATGAATTTGTCTACTGTAGAAACCTAATGTCAACTGAATCACACAGCACCTGTCTTTTTGTGATTGACTTGCCTCAGTTAGTAGAATGTGCGTCAGGTTCATCCATGGTGTAGCAGTGTCAGATATGCTAATAAATTTTGAATGAAATTTAAACTGCCACCTATGCATAGCTAGTGGCTACCATATTATACAATGAGGTCTAAATTATTGAATCTTTCTCCTATTTGGCCACACTCACCCTTTTTCCCATAAAAATCCATGCCACACACATTTATCAGTCAAAATGATCATTAAAAGATATAAATCACAACTTATCCAATCAAACCATGCCATAACCCCAACTTAAAATATTCCAGTGGCTTAATTTTTTTCATAGCATTCTTTGCTATTTGAAATAATCCTTTTTGATTTGTTCCTTTATTATCTATTTCCTCATAGAAAACATAAGCCTCATGAGAGCACAAAATGGTCACCACTGTATCTTTATTAACTCAAGTAGTTCCTGGCATGTAAAAGAACTCAATAATTAATTACTGAAAGAAAAAAATGAAAGAATTTGTAGGTTTTATTATTTTCAACTTAATCTTATCTTCAATATTTTTGTTTTACAGCAATCCTCCACCAATGGAGGTGACTGGCGAATCCTCCACTAATATCATCAAGAGCTTTGAGCTTATACATCTAATGTGCCCAAAGAGTTCTCATGAGACAACCATGCCCTCTAAATAATCCTCTTCCAACTACTGGCACAAATATGACAGAGAACTAACCAATGTCAGGAGAAGGATCCACAGACATTAAATAAGGTCCTGGAATCATCTCTGCTCCTTAGCAATCACATGTTTTAAACATAGCTTTCAAAGCAATAAATCCTTTACTGGGTGACCAGTGTAACAAATAAGAGTAAGAGGGTTGAGGGAAGATGGGAACACGAGGGACTGAGGTGATGGTGCACTGGTGAGATGGTGATGGGGAATACATGGGGATTACAATTAATGGCAAGTATATGTAAATTTTAAAATATTTTAATAAAAAAAAACAAATAAGAGTAAATATCTCAAGCTACAAAAAGGATTGAGAAGCCCTGATAATCCACTGGGCCTCCCCCCCCCACCCACACACACACAACTGTGATCAAATGTGAACATCTCGAAATATTGTTCAAATATTTAGAAATTAGTCAGTTCTCTCATACCCATAGTGAGAGAAAAATAGGATTTTTTTAAATACCAGTTATGAATTTAACTTTAGTGAAAACACTAGTGATACTATGAATCTTTCAATGAAAAAATTTAATAGATTACTTTAACTCGCAGAGCACAGCTAAGCTGAGAGAGGGAGAAGTATTGGTTGGTATAGTCAGCATGTTCAGGAGGCTTACAGTGGTCAGGGCCTGATGGCATTTATCCTGTATGACTGCTAGTTGGAGAGGTTGCTAGGGGCCAAGAGAAATTTGAGAAAACCAGTAAATACACCAAGGATAACAGGAGCAGAGATCTCACTATGAAAGCAGAGATATACAACTATGTAAGGGAATAAAACTAGAAAAGCCTTGTGGTAGTAGACTGGAATTAAAGGTACTGATGCAAAATTAAGTTTTTTAATATCTAAAAGATAAATAGATATACAAAGAGATATAGGTATATGTGTATGCATCTTAGGAACTAGGAAAAAATTAGGTAGACAGACAGACAGATATTTTTTTTCCTAGTTCTTCCTGCAAAGAGAACCTGAAAACAATGAGAACTCAGTAGTAATAAGCTCATCTAGTACTCGGGTTATAGTTCCTAAATATCACTTTCTACTTTAAAACAAACAAACAAAAAACAGGGTTCTTTAGAGTAATAACTGCTTCCAGGGTTGAGACATGAAAGAATTCTACGAATCCAGAACATTTAATTATAGCAGGAAGTAAAGAATTGTTCTAAGAATGATAGGGACATTTCAAAAGACTCAGGAGGCAGTTTAGAAGGGCTCCCACTGGCCAAACCTGGGACATTTTAGACATCAAAATAAATATTGAGAGTAATGGATCACAATATGCTGAAAAAATTAAAACCCATATTTGTTAATAACATTTTTATACTGAAATAAAACTGATAAATTTAAAAGGAATAAAGGAGCTAGAAAATCAGTTTAAAAATATAAGGGAAAAGTTTAGTGAGGAATAGGATATTTAAGTAATGTCAAAGAATTTCAACATCAAAAATGTATTTAGTCACTTGTAAATTCCTGCATACAAAATATTTTTTAATTAACTTTTCAGAGGCGAAACCTGTTATATACTACCCAGACCTAGTGACAGAAGCTAAGAGCACCAGCACTGGACACAGTGATGCCCCTGATCTGAGGCCCTGAAAATAACACAGCATTCCACCTGAGATCTTCAGCCTAAAGCACACTGCCTCATCAGGAGCCACATGGACAATGTAAGAGGCAGTTTCTTTTTGAAAGACAATTACCAGATGGTTTGTCTCCTATGTAGAATATAAACAATCAAAGCAAATAAACCAGTAAGTCAAAACAAAAATAACTCTTACATTCTGAGAATATATCATGGTTACCAGAGGGGAGAGTAAAGAAATAGTAGAGGGTGGTCGATGTGAAAGGTGAATTTTGGCAGTAGGTGAAGTGAAGTGATTCACACGTGGAGAGAAAGATGTACTCCCCAAAATCCATACAATATTATAATCAATACAATTTTAACTGAAAAAAAGTCGACTCATCAAAGTCAATAAACAAGCTGAGTAGCTATTCCTAATTAAAGGAGACTAAGGGGAAATAGTGAAAACAACCTGTGACTCTAAGTTAGATTCTAGATCAAAAGGAAAGGGGAAAATTATGGAAAAGGACTTCTTTTCTTTTCAAATAAGTGGACACAGAACTATGTCAAGGTATTAGAATTCTACAACACACTCTCAAATAACACAGGGAAAGTACATATATGTAAAGAAAGATATGTCAAAATTTGACATTCTTAAAGAGCAAAAAGAAAATGATAAGAAAAAATGTGAAAATTTGGGGAACCTGGGTAAAGGGCTTATGGGAATTCTTTGTATCAGTCTTACAACTTTTCTCTAATTTCAGAAATATTTAAAAATCTGAAAGCTAATCAAAAATATTAGGTAACAAATTAAAAATAAGTTTCTTTTATTTGGAATTTTCTTGGACTCTCTGGCATGTGTAAAAATACATACATTTTAGGGCCCAGGAATTAAGTGGAAAATACTTTCTCCCATCCTCCTTAGATAAACAGAAACATAAAAATCAATTAGTCAGCTAAGAGGTTCTGTAATTTTTCTCAATTTAATTCTAGCACCTGACCTGATTTCCCAACCCCCCCCCACAATCCTTCTTTGATATCAAGAAAGAACTACCAACACACAGAATGGAATTTCTAACACCTATCTTTGGCTAACATTTAATAAAATTCTAAGAGAAAAGGACATGGGTAACATATGGAAATACCAAGGGGCAAAATGGTGGAGAAAAGCACTTCATGCACCAAGAATAAAAGAAAGAGGTCAAGGCAAATATAATGATTAGAATCAGACAGTCTGAAAGTCAACATCATCTCTCATGAAGCAAGTACCAGTGCTGGGAACCATCTCTAAGAGTTCTTAAAAGAGACCCAGAAGTCATCCAGGCAAATTTCTCAATGTACAGAGGAGGTAATGATAACCAAGGCCTGGCCTCTAGGTTGTCTCTAGGCTAACAAAACTATACAAACCCCAGAACCCCTGCCTGTCAGGCAACCACATTTCCATCTTCCATGAAAACAGTTTTTTGGGGCAAACCCAAGAAAACTTTATGCCATAAATTCAGGGTCCAAGCACCATCTTACTTATACCTGTGAGAAGAATGTTGGATCAGAGCAGTTGCACATGGACAGAACCAGAAAGGGAAAGAGAAAGAAGCTACTTTAGCTCTTGGCAGAATGGAACTGGAACTTTACCACAGGCCCCAAAGTATCCTCCAGATATCGCTGTATTTGATCACTTGTGCTGCTGATGCCACCTCCAGGCTCCTCTCCCTCCCTCCCTTTTTTCCATCCAGAATGAGTAAGTTAATGTGTGTGAATCACTATGCAAGTTCTAAACTTTGTACAAACATAAGCCATCATGGGTCACAACTTCTCCAGACACTGTAGTAAAGTATACCTTCTTCTTTCTCTTCTCTTGTAACCTCCAAACAAAATATTTTTCTATCTACCCAGTGTCTCCCACTCTCCACTTATCTAAAAGACACCTCTCTCCATTTCCAATTTCTCATGATTCACTTCTTCCAGAAAGTCTTAGAATGACTCACCTAGTACCTAGAAAATGGACAGGCAGAAATAAGATGCTTATAATGGACCCACCCTTTCCCCTTGTGTTTTACCTTTTCTTTTGTGAATCATTTAATACCACCTACAAAAATAAATATAAATGAACCCAGCCAAGACTTTGCTTAAACCCACAGCACTGGAGTTTGCCAAATGTTTCAAGTCACAGTGTCACTATCCACTGTCAGGTGCTTGCACACATCACTAATTCAGCAATCAAGTTTTTAGATGTAAGGGTCAAAGAACAGTGCTACTTTAAAAGAAAGAATAAAAGCATCATCCAGACCAAGTCCAGACAGTACCAAGTCCAGGGGAATGTGTTATAATTTAACTATGCACTAACATTTTGAGTTTAAAAAGTGTGCTATATGTCATATCTTAAATGTATTGCTTAGCAAGTGCATATGATTTGAACAGAAAAATACATCAAATTCACGTTGCTATCAGTAAGATAAAAAAGACGCAGCATTAAGCTTCCTAGGCCAAGTACTCATTCATAAGGCTATGCTGAGCAAAAAGGGAATAATGGATTACGCTTTCTTCTGTTTATCTCAGTGACCTCTGGTTTGGTCTTTTAACTGCTATTCATTAGTGAATTAAGGGAAAAATACTTTTAGGTATGCCAGGGTTTTGGGTTTTTTTTTTTTTTTTCCAGGAAAGTGAAAGCTTATTTTTTAAGTACTTATATCTCCCACCCCTACACTTCACAAAAGGAATTCTTTTTAGATTTGTGAAGTTGCTTTAAGATAACCTGGCCCATTTTTTAATTTTAAAAATTTGGGAACAAAAAACAGATGGAAGAAGGGACTTAACACGTGCACTGCCTCTTCTTCTTCTCCACTCCCACATTTCCCCACATATCTCAAAGTTGGAGTGAGAGGATACAAGTCTTAGTATTCTACTTTGTGACTTTAAGGCCAAGTCATCTAACTTTGTAGTAAAGCTAGGAAATTTGGCTACTCATTATTAATGTTCTAATGTGTACATTCTATTATTTATCACCCCTAGGATAAAAATACATAATTGTGCCTCTTGCAAAGATACAAATTGCCTCACAAACTAACCACAGTCAAATTTCTCTACTACCCCTCCAATCTACTGACTAATCCTTTTATTTTTTTAACATTTATTTATTTATGCATACAAGAACTGGGGTGAAGGGCAGAGGTGGGGGCAGAGTGAGAGGATTCACCAGAGACAGAGTGGGGAGCAGAACAGGCAGGTCTACTAAAATACACTGCTGAGGGAAGCAGTTGGAGAGACAGTCTGCTGTGCCATGTGCGTTCGGCTCCCTGGCCAGGGATCGAACTCATGTTGCAGTGGCTGGCGATAGCTTGATATGTCTTTAACCCCTGTGCCACCAGGAAGGCCCCGACTGATCCTTTTAAAGACCCACCTTCTCTAGAACCTGGGCCCCAAGTTTATTTGCATGGTTGATCTTATGGTTCCCTGTTGAAAGAATTTTGTTTTAATTGGCCTCTAAAACACCACTGAACCTCTTGAACAACTGCTACCCATATTCCATGAATGAGCAGAGAAGAACGCTATAGAAGCCAACCTAAAATTCTCTTAGGCTTTCAGCCAATATTTTTAAATTTCAGCTTTCCAAAATGAAAGCTTTAGATCTTTTCAAATTTGCTTAAAATATTGATGCTCGTTTCCATGAAATCTTATTCATATTTTTTAATTAAGGTTTCACTAGTTTATAACATTGTATATGATATAAAATATCTCTCCTCTTTAGATGTATTTACCGTATCCACCACCAAGGTACCCACAGTCCTCCCCATAGTCCACTGATGCTTTTCTACATTTTCTGGTTATGTCTTCGATGATAATGTAAAGGATACTTTATGATGAGCAACTTTCCAGAAATCATAATTACAAATTTTGGAAATTTTGCATACTGAGACCTGTTCTGTATGAATTTGGATTCAATTTTGCAGGATTATCAGTAACTTTTACTGTGAAAACAAAACAAACACTATAGGAGGATGCCATCAAATTCAATAGCTTCTACACTCCTACAACAAACAGCTAGAAAAAAAACCACCACAGTAAACTGCTAAACTCACAATTAGAAACATGTTAAAAGTGCCAAATGGTATTTATACTGAGCAAGGAAAGTTCCCACAATCACACAGAACAGGCTCAGAGCAAACTATTTTTACTTGGAGCCCCTTGTGCTCTGATACAAACCCACTACCTAACCCTGAATTTTCACTCAATGCCTATAGGCCTCATCTCCCTAATGTAAACAGCAAAAGGACACACCAACATAATCTCAGAGGTTCTTTCTAGTCCTAACATACATTCAACTGTGATGATAACCAAGTAACTAAAAGCTTGCTATGAAATAGCAAATTTCTCAGTAATTTTTCACCTGGCAATTACACTAACAACATCAAAAAATGTATGAATACTTATCATCAAGATGTTTTATAGGATGTCATCCATCATGCACTGTCCTCTTTATGAGAACTCCCTGGAAAAATCATTGTCACGTGTCTCATTATTAGAAATAATCCTGCTTGATTATTTAACCTTAAGGGTGCTATCAAAACATTTCTGATTCTGTTTCCCTCATTGCACTGGCTATCAGAAAACAGAACCAATCAAATCTCTGACTCACCTCTAACAACCAGGGACATGGACTGATGGGATGCATTTGGAGTCCTAAAGTTAATCCTTTGCTTCACCCCTCTTTCTTTCTGCCCATTTCCTCACATTTTCCATTGTTTATTTCCATGACAGATACTTTAACCTTTTTTGAAACAAAGGAAACATTTCAATCTATTTTCATTTACTAACATCAATGTTGAACAGCAGAATCATTCCTTTAGTGGGTGTCTTGAATTTTTCAAACACTGTCTCTATACCAACACATTAAAGCATCCAAGCGACCATTTAATGTTCTGTTACACATACTTCTATGCCAAAATTTAGATTGCAATTGTCACTTTGAGTACAGTTATATTACTACAATATTTTTAAACCCTTACATTATACAGATCTTCATAGGAGTTTTCTAGTGAGCTTTCATCTTTGTTATCTTATTCAATTTTTTAATAATCTTTGAGACAGTTACACCAGCTATCTTTGTAATTTTCTTCATGTTTACAAATGAGGAAAACAGGCTCAGAGAAGTTAAGCTGCTTGCCATGTTCCCAAACTTAGTAAGTCAATAAGGTAAGACCACAGGTGTTTTTTCTCTATGTCTACCATTTTCCCATTAACTACAAAATTTTATCCCACAAAATTTACTCTTTGAAATTCTGTCCTAGGATCTATGACTCAGATGTTTTATTTAGTTGGTTTTCTAAGTAGAATCAGTCTGCTAGTCAAAATCCTATCAATTACTCTTTAGTAATGGAACCTCAGCATGATGAGAACTAGACAGCCAAGACTCTGGAAAATTTTTTAAACATTAGAAAATGCATGAGTAATTTATTTCCTCCCTTGGAATTCAGTGATGGCATTAAGTAAACTCATTCCTGCAACCTAACAAGGGACATAAATGCTTTAATGTGGTCTGCTAAAGCAGTCACACAGAGTAAAACTACCTCTTGAGTCACTAGATCTAGTAAAACCATTTAGTAGTAGAAGATGAAATTTAGACAAGGCAAGCTGAAGAGAAGATCTGCTTCTTGATGATGATCTCATACTACTTCGACCACATCTGAAGAAAAGAATCATGAAGTTCAAATCATATTAATTCCTAAGACATTGGCATTGCTATTGTATGAGAAGGTGAAACGTTGACAACTTGAACTCTTGAGACCTTGAATAAACCAGAGTCTATTCATCCTACGAGTCATGAATTTGGGAAGTAAGGGGAACAGTGCACATGCAATTTTTTCAATTTTAATTTCTTCTTGGAAAATAAAGAAGGAGAAGGTCAAAGCAACCCACATTTTCTAATTCAGCATTCTATGACTGCATGAATACCTATTAGCGCCACCTACCTGGAATATCATTTTAAAAACTGGACAGAATTTTAAAATATATTTATGTAATATGTGAGTAATGGATAATGTTGCAGCACATTTAAATCATTACTCAGGAATCTTACTATTTTCCTTTAATCAACTTCAAACATACACTGGTTTGAATTACTAATTCCTGCCCCCGACAGACGCATTCATATAAGTGAATTTCTCAATAAATTATACATTGAATGTTCAAGTTAATTCTGCTTTCCAGTACATCAACAATAAGAATAAACAGAATGAATAGGGTATTTTACTTGTCTAATAATTGTTTTCTTATTTGAGCAAAGCCTGCATTCACCTCACCTAGTCCAAAAAATCTCTGAGCAGTTAGGACTGTGTATTTGTTGCTTGGCACTGTCATTAGAATAAATACATACTGAGTTAGTGAAAAAAATTACCAACATAGACAATCTACAAATCTCAAATGGAGAAATATTATGTCTTCCCTGAACAAGGTTAAAGAGCTTGAGTGCAAATGCTCAATGCCTGAGCTCAAACTCTGCATTACAGAAACAGTAAGTCTCTTCTTAAGGTGGAAGTGACTGGTAAAAAAGAGCTAACCAAGCACAAGAGAACTATATAGTTTCCTTCTTTCTGAAGTAGAATTTTACAGCCTCTATTCAAAGTATGGTGACAGCAAATATGAAGAGCAGTGTAAAGTCTCCTCCTAGCTATTCCTTCTGTATGATCTTAGATAAGTTACTTAATTTTTCCAGTACCCAGATTTTCTCCACTGCAAGATGGGGTAACAGTATTTACTTCATGGAGCTACTGAAGAGGACTAAAAATATAATAGGTATAAAGTACCTAGTTGTATCTAGTTTATAGCATGACCTAAATAAGTGATGTCTATTATTATTAATTAATTAGTTTGAAGTAAATTCCTACAATACAACCCACTCAGTTATAAAGGGAATCAAAATTACTTTATATCTAAGGGAACATTGCTGATCTTGGTCATATATTCATATATCTAGATAGATATATGAACTCTGAGGAGAATAAACCTTAGAAGCATCTTTGGACAAAAACCAAAAGATCTCGCACACAAGTAGGAAGTCTGGGGTGGGGAAGGGGCTAAAGAAGGACAACACAGCAGCTGTGTTCCTTCATTCTGCTGACAGGGAGTGTTATAGAGGGAGGTAGTAAACGCTACAGTAGCTGACAACTACACCAAGTAACCCCTATTTTTCTCCTCCTCCCTCTCTTAGATTTTTCTTCCTGAGGAAGAAGGACTTCCCTGGTGCCAACAGAGAGGTTCCCAAAGATGGTTCTGAATCATGTTATTTTACAGTAAGTTGGGTCCACAAAATGATAGCCTTGAATAGAAAGTTAGGAAGAGCTACTTTAGATTAGAACGCTTTTAAAGCAGGTTTTGTGGAAAAGTTCGTGACTCTGATATGGATTCCTGTCTTAAAACAATGGCAAAAGATGGGACATTGTCAAAAGTGTTGCCCACAAAGAAGGCTCATAATTCTGAATGTGTGCACCAGAATTTCTATCTGTCTTAGAACTGACTGAAAGAATTATTTGAATAGGGCTCTCCCTGGTGGCAAAGGGGTTAAAGACACAGCGCACTATCAAGCTATCACCAGCCACTGAGACATGAGTTCCATTTGTGGCCAGGTTGCCAACCCACATGACACAGCAGACCTCTCCTGTCTCTCCTGTCTGCTCCCCTCAGCAGTGTACTTCAGTAGATCTGCCTGTTCTGCTCCCCACTCTGTCTTTGGTGAAACCTCTCACCCTACCCCCAACCTCTGCCCTACACTGCAGTTCTTATATGCATAAATAAATCTTTTTTTAAAAAGAGTTATTTGAATAAACCACCGAAGTACCTAAGTAATACCTGAAAAAGTCAGTATCTCTAAGACTCAACTGATTTATGAAAGACTTAGGAACTCTAAAATTTATAATGTTTTAGTCTGAAATATACAGCAAGCCCATCTGGGACCTCTACAAGATCAAAAGACACCCAATATCTTCAAGCAATGAAACCAATGCCAGATGCTAGATGGAGGCTAAGGAGTACCAAACCCCCTTCAAGAAGGAAAGGAAAAGAGAAATGACACTGATTTAACTGAAAATCAACACTCTTGATAGTTGCAGACCTTTCTAATTTTTGAGGGTTGCACAAGCCCAAGAGATTCTGTCAAAGGGACAATGACAACAGAATGTGTGTCACACCTGAAATGGATCATACAATTTGTTTGGATCGGTACATATTTAACTTTAACAACCTTGTTGAGGGCCCCTTAATTGATTTGCTTCCTCAAATCAGAATGATTATTCTCTCATTATGTAATAAGAACAAAAAAGGAGGGAGCAGGCAGTAGAATTACATAGTGATAAAGTGACCAGTCTTGTATTGTCAGGGAATATGAGAATTATTTGAAATAAAAAGGGTAGATTTGAGATTGGCAGCAGTTGAAAGTGGCAATAGAAAGAAAATTGAACTGCTCTGTGGGGAGTAATGATGAATTTAGTTTTTTAATGCTGTGTTTTAAATGCTATGGGAACATTCTAAGCATAGTGAACAGGGAGAAGAGTGGAGGAAGGGCTGAGACAGATGAGAACATAGATATGATAGGTTAAGCTCTGAGGATATATGATTCCTCAGTGCACTAAATTCTCATGTGTGTGCTCAAGGGCCAAATTTTCACCAAAATAAATCTCAAAATATTCACCTACAAAGATATTTATTTTTTAAATTAGCTAATCACATTTTAAATTAGTTAAATATAATATGCAAACAATAGCTGGTTTCACTAGATGACTGCTACAAATACAGAGCAATGCAAGGGCTACAGGTATCTTTCCAGAACGTGCCTTTTAATACCCCATGTATGTATACATGTTTGTGCAAGTCTCTCTGTATTCAGGAACACATCTTTGCTCTTAATAATTTGTGAGTAGAATGATACAAAATGAAAAATTATCAAAATGATGATGCTTCACATCTACATACAGAAATTGCTGGTGCCACCTATTGTTAAAAACACAGAACTGAAAGGCAAGCTTAGGAGCTGACTTCCACACAACAAAACCCTGTTATCTACTTAAATGAAAGATAGAGGCTATTCTGTGTAAAATAAATCAAACAATGGATATTAAGAGCTTCCATATAGTACTCAGTTGAGTACAAGAAAATTCTAGCAATTAACAGTTTTAATGCAAAAAAATCATGAGGTAGCTTTACATGTACTTATTGTAAGCTCCAAAATAAGCTGTTCAGTGTAAAACCCAAGGTTCAGAGTGTTTTTTTCTTTATGAAAAAGAAAATGTGCACATACATGCATAGAAGACCTCAGGAAGGACTCACTAGACAGCACCAAGTAGGCAAACTCTGAGGAAGAAGCCTAAAAGAATGGAATACAATTGAAGATTTGCTTTTACTGAGTGCATTTTTATGAAAATTTTACCATATACATATAATATTTTTTCCAAATATGCTAAAGTATGAGTTAAATTTGAAAACAAATTTGTTATTATATCTAACGAAAGAATTTCATGAGATCTAACTCAGTTCATTACCACAACTAGTTACCAGAGTTCAGGATCTAAATAGAAGAACATAACCCACTATAATGTAGAAAAATCAGGGTGGGTTTTTAAGAAAACATAAAGGAAGTATGGAAAAGCTGTCCTGGCAATGTCACCTTCAAATTTAAAACACTCAAACATTTAAAATGACTTGAAGCAAATTTATTAGGAAGTGAAAAAAATCAAAATTATCAGCTTTATTAACATTTGCTTGTTTAAAGTTTTAAAAATTTGATATAAAGTCTTTATTATTTCTTATTTAAAAGAAAATCCATACAACTCATGAAGTTTTTTCAGTTATTTCATAACAACACACATGAAAGCTATGTGGAAGTTTATACTTGAGTACACATTATATCAAATGTCACATCTTCTGAAAATAGGTTCTAGAGAATAATTTCTGTACACTTACTTATTTCTTAATATTATTCTCCTAAACTTGAGATAATACTGACATTTACACTGAAGGTGGAGTCTTGAAATTTATTCTAAACATTGCCCAATCAAGGTAACACCAGGAAACAAGTAAATCCCTTAATTTCTGAAGCAATTCTGCAAAAGGAAGAATGGGCAGGAAGACAGTACAACAATAGTACCTCAGCATTTCTGCAAAAAGGTCTTTAAAACAGACAGACTGGCAAAGTGGAAATAGTACAGGTTAGGTCAAGTCAGTCCTCTTGAAACAATGCCTCTGTACAAAACACATTTCACATCTTTTACATTTTAAAATTTATTCTTTAAGGGGAAAATCAGTAAGATTTCATTGATCTCAAAGGAAAGGTAAATCTTCATTAAACAAACAAACAAAAAAAAACAGAAATTAAAGAAAATGGGACTAAAATCAGAGCACTGTTGGACTCTCATTCAGAAATAGTGAGTGGCAAGAGAACTAGATTTCTAAGGTACATGAGGGCATCAACTGCCATATGCTAGACTGATACAGAGCACAACGTACTGCTTGAAGCCAGGTACTGAGGCAGGGCTCCTCCCTCACTTCTCCACAAGTATCCAAGTATTGCATAATTGTGAGAGAAACCTAGATAATAAAACAGAGGACCTACTGCCTGGGGCTCCAATTTTACCAGCAGCCGGGGTGAGCCTAAACAAAGAAATCTTTAAAGACAAATTGAATCAGATTGCCAACCTGCTCCATGAATCTGTGATATTGCCCAAATCCTCACAGAGCAGGGAAATAGTGAACACCATTATAATGCTCAATTATGAAGTAGGGCTAAGGCCCCAGCTGAAGGCAACAGCAAAAACATGAAAATTTTAATCAAAGTGGAAGAATATGAGAAAGAAATAATACCCAAAAAAGCTAAAGTCTCCCATATTCAACATGAATCCACAAACCAAAATTCCAAACAAATAAAAAGAATTAATTCTAAAAAAAAATCAATTGTTAAGTTATAAATTCAGTCCAAGTGATATTAATCTAATAGAGCACCTAGACAATAACTTTAAAATAAACATGATTAGGGTGATTACTAAGGTGAATAAGGAAGCAATATCCATTAAAAAGAGTATGAAAATAAAAGCAGAATGAGAATATATTTAAAAAACAAACAATTAGGGCCTCCCTGGTGGTGCAGTGGGTTGAGCACCGCACTGTGAAGTATCCGCAGCACAGCAGTGCAAGTTTGATCCCCAGACAAAGAGGGGACCCACATGGCACAGACCTCTCCTGCTTCACCTGCTGCTCCCCTCAGCAGTGTATTTCAGTCCATCTGCCTGTTCTGCTCCCCACTCTGTCTCTGGTAAATTCGCTCACCTTACATGACTATGACCTGTACCTCAGCTTTTGTATTCATAAATAGATAAGTTTTTTAAAAAAAAAAAAGAAAGAATTAAAATTTTTGAAATAAAAGTATACTTACTAAATCAAAAAAATTTAATAGAAGAGATAAAATCTATATTTGATATATTCAAAAACAGCAAAACAGAAGAGGAAACTAAGTAGGTATTAGTTCTTATTTCACCTAAGAGGAAGTACAAGAGGAAAAAAATTGTACCGAAAATACTAAGATTCAATTAAGAGATACAGACGGTAGATTGAGAGGCTTCATTACCTGGCTAATACAATTCCAGAAAGAAAGAAAAAAACACAGAGAGAATTACAAGGATAGAATATTTGGAGAGATCGCCAATAACAAGGGAAAGACATAGTCCTTATACTGAAAGCATGAGCAAGAAAACTCCTGAAAAGCAAAAAACATGGTAAATAATGTAAAAATCTTCAAAGTTTTGAAGAAAGAGCTGTCAATTTAGAATGTTAAGCTAAACTTAACTATCATTAAATCATTCAGAAAAATAAAGGCATTTTTAAACATTCCAAGATCAAAACTTGGGCCTCACTGGTGGCGCAAAGGGTTAAGCACAGCACTATGAAGCATCCACAGCCACTGCAGCAGTTCAATCCTCAGGCCAGGGAGGGAAGCCACCTGGCACAGCAGACCTCTCCTGCCTCACCCGCTGCTCCCCTCAGCAGTGTATTTCAGTCAATCTGCCTCTTCTGCTCCCCACTCTGTCTCTGGTGAATCCTCTCACCCCCCACACCTCTGGCCTGTACCCCAGTTCTTGTATGCATAAATAAATCTTAAAAAAAGATCAAAACTTTACCACTCATAGACATTTATAGGAAGTACGAATAAATGGTATTCCCATTCACAGATCCTTACTTTAATGGTATTTCACAGGAAATGCCATAAAAGTATGTATACAAGGATTTTAATGGAAGGCATGGAATTTAAAACAGTAGCATCTACAAAGCTGATGATTTCCTATTAAAACCCTTCCCTCTGTCCTACAATAGTCAATTTGATCAAATAATTAACTTTCAGTTACTAGAAATCAAAAGAAATAATCTCTTTAAAACAGACTTTTAAAAAACATTTGTACTAATTTTCTATGCTCTTACAATTCAAAAAAATTTTTAAAAAATGAAAGTTTAACTTTAGCACTACACTTTCTTCAGATTCCTATTGACACTCTGTCGCCAGTTGTGTGACTTTGAGCAAATCAGATACTTCTATGAATCTCAATGTGCTAATTAAAATATAGATAATCCCCAACTTAATTAAAATATAGAGACTCTCTAACTTAATATTAATAAAATAAATTTTCTAAACATTATACAGGACTACAAACAGGTACACTAATACAAAGCAAGGGTTATCCTCATCAACTGGGGTTTGTGGGAGATGAAGTTAATAAGAATGAAGCTGTAAAGGCTAAAAAAAAACCATTTAAAAATAAAGACTACTTATTTATTCCTGTTCTCTTTCCTTTCTGCTACTGTCATGTTTACACATTTGGCACTAAGATGTATGTGACAGACTAAAATTACCCAGGAAATTTTGGTCACCTCAAAGAGTAAACTGTTAAAGCTGCTCTATCTCCACTGCAATCAGTGTATGGGTAAAATGTTCGTGTATTTTGGCCAGTTTCTTTTCTACCCTAAAATACCATCAACAATTCCATTCCTAAGACCACAACACAATAATAATACCTATATTAACAAAGACGATGAGTACTAGCCTAGGCTTGCCAGTTTTGAGAAATCCAGAACTTTGTTCCACATTTGCAGGCATTCAGGAGGCTTTAGCTAAAGGAAGCCATTTTCAAGGACAACAGCCCACAGAGCCTATGAAAGGCATGTCCAAAGTGCATTCCCAAAGACTCTCAATCCAATACACGATATAACTGTTGTGATCAGCTACATAAACCCTCATGCCCTCAGCCTTAGAACAAAAAGATCTTTAATTAAATGACTCATTAGATCCTCACTGGGTCTTTCTTCATTGTCACTAGTTTTATTACTTCATGGTCCCTCCCAGAGGATGGTCTATGGGATGTCTCAGCCTTTGGTTTTAGTTTCCATTTCTCACTACACCTAAACCACTTGCCGGAAAGCACTCTGACAGGTGATTAGTTAGAACGTTAATTCCCATAGGTCTGTATTCTCTTCACCTACTCCCCAACCAGTAGAAGTTGGAAACAAGCACAAGTTTAGTTTGTGGAGAGATCCTTTGGTCAACTTCTTCTCCCCACCTCATATATACAGGTTTCAGAATCAAGAATCCTGGTACATGAGACATCACATCTAGCCATTTAAGGAGAGGCAGGATGGTACAGTGGAGGTAATATGGTTCAAGAGCTACAGTTGCTTGGCTTTTGCATACTAGCTATGTCTTTTACAGCATGATTTTTAAGTTCTCTGGGTCTCAATTCTCTCACTAATAAAATTAAGATATAATAGGATATACCTCAATGCACTGTTAGAAGGATTAAACAAGATAGCATACATGTAAGATGTAAACACAGTGTCCAGAATATAGAGTTTAATTAGTGTTGACCTGTTGTCGTTTTAATCAATTATTTGTCTATTATTCTTAGTAATGAGAGGTAAAATGACTTGGTCACATAGCTATTAAGAGACAGTGTCAAGGTTAGAACACGGGTCTGTTGACCTTAGATCTCACAGTCCAAATTTTTAGGCACTACACTCTTTGCCCCCTCACACTGTCTAGTGTTGAAAGTACTCAAAAATGTGCCACCACAAACACCCCCTGGCATCAGTCTCGCCTGCTTCGTCAGGCATGGAAAGCTGTACCCTACTAAAACATAATAAAAAAGTGATAGGAGTTACTGAGTGGGAAAAGTTAAATAGGCTCTCCTGAAATATGTTTATAGGGAGAAGGTTCACATGTGTACCACTACATAGAATTCAGAATGAAACCTTTATCAGCTTTAAGTTTCTAACAACTTGATCTCAATAATGGAATCATGCTGGAATTAAGCTCAGAATGTTTCTTATAATGATTCAGTCCTTTTGATGAGTGCCAAACAGAGCAGAAGAATTCATTCACCCTCAGTTTACTCCTACTGGCTCTAGACTAGCACCCTTTCTAATAGCCAACAGTCCTTTTCTGTACTTCTTGGAATCAAGGTCCTCTATGAGTGTGAAGTGTGTGTGTGTGAATATATGTGCAAGTGTGTAAAAAAATACTCTTTATCTAGGACACTGAAGAATTCCCAAAGCCAGGAAAATATGTCATCTTGGATAAAAACCAAGATCATTATCATTAATAATCACTTCGCTGTACTTAAACATCAATAGTAACAGAGCTGTGCGCTGCCGAAAACTGATTAAAGAGAACCAAAAGAAGGAAACAGAAGACTGTCAGGCTTTCTCTGTAGAGAACATCCTGGCATACTGATGAACTTCTTTTTCAGATGGTGCCAACTGACAGAGACAACAATCACCCCTAAAGAGCAAAATAACTATGTAAAAGAGATTCTGAGTATGGCTCAAGCTGCTTACTGATTAACGCTTTTGCACACAACACTCTGAACAAACCTGCGTAGTCATTGTTCCTAGTAAAACAAGCCTTTGTTGACAACTGGAGACAAATGATCCTTGCTGACCAAGTTCACTGTTCTCACACAGCTTAATAGTTGGAGCCCTGCTTCCTGGCGATGGCCAGGAAAACTTGATGTGGTTGTCAAAAAAAAAAAAAAATGAAAAAGAAAAAAAAAAACCTAGAGGAGGTAAAAGCTTTTGTTTTGAAGGTGAGAAGGAGTCTGAATGATCTCATGCACTAAATATGCTTGTGGTTTAAATCAATATATCTCCTTCACTTATTAAAGTTGTGAGTTTTTAAAATAGTTCCTGCTCCAACCAAACAGTTTACAATATTAAGAATTCCCACTCTTAAGAAATATTTCCCTTTCCTAATCGGTCTGGGATGTGACAGACTGAATATTTGTTTTTATGTTTAAATAGTTTTTTGTTACAGTATTTGCAAATATTGGCGGTAGCAGTGAACTGTAGACACATACCTCATTTTAAGAAAGGCTGGTTGGAAAAATATTTGAAATTTCAAGCAAAATAGTCTCATTTCCACTACATCATTTTAAAAATTAACTGTTTATTTCAGGATTACTTTTAGTGACAAGTTTCATATATCATTTCATTTACTCACAAATATTTTTGAACCCTATTATGTGTGAGACAGTTTTAGGTGCTAGCTTATAAAAACACAAAATTTATTAAATTAAGTAAAATGTAGGGCCTAGTTCTTAGGCCCTAAAACCTTTATACAAAATAATGTAAACCTTAAATAATAAATCTTTCCACTGGAGACAATTTAAAATTTCTGATTGACAGATGCCTCTTTTTCTTATGCCCATATTCATTCATTAAAAATTTATTTTGCTGGGCCTCCCTGGTGACTCAAGGGGTTGAGCGCTGCACTGTGGAGCTTCTGCAGCCACTGCAGTGCGAGTTCAATCCCTGCTCAGGGAAGGGACCCACGTGGAGCAGCAGACCTTGCTTGCCTCGCCTGCTGCTCCCCTCCGCAGTGTACTTCAGCCAACCTGCCTGTTCTGCTCCCTGTTCTGAATCCTCTCACCCTCTGCCTCTGGCCTGTACCCCAGCTCTTGTATGCATAAATAAATAAAATCTTAATAAAAGAAAAACAAGACATTTAAAAAATAAAATTATTTTGCTATCAGGATTCCCATGGGAAATGATGCAATATCATCTCAGGTGAAAATCACTTTTAATGATTAGATAACCCTTTACCCAGTAGAACCTCATTAGGCACATTCTTCCTTACTCCATCATGTTAAGGTCAAAGAAATGTTTTAGAGAACAATTTGGCAATAAAGCATCATCAAGATTATATCCAAAGATTATATTAAAAGATGTTAATAGCAGGTTGTCTATAATGGTGAAAATGCCCTTTGAAATAACTTGAGTATCTAACAAAAGACTTAGATTAGTCTCTAGGTGGAACATTATGCAGTCATAAAACTTATGGCATTAAGAATAGCTAATCCACTCATGGCAAATTTACATTAACTGAAGAAAAACAGAATATATCATTGTCCATAGTGTGATTATAAATATTTTCAAATATGCAAAAATAGTAGTTTCATGTACGAGCCAGAAGATATCTCTACTTCAAGCTCAGTAGAGTCCTGAGACCTGGTTAAAAACCTTAAAATGGGATATTTATCATTCCAGATAAATTGTTTTTTAACCATAAGTTCAACTATTTTCATATACTTTCATTGTCAAAGTCCATTACTTTTTTAACCCTCATTTTCATAAACTTTAATATGATTTTATCCAAATATTGACTCTTACAATTTAATGAACCCTCTCATAAAACATGTCCTAGTATTCCAATATTTTTTCCCACTATTTCACTTGAGATTAAATTGAAAGAATAACAACTGACAGGTTCACTTCTCTTCCTGTTTTTGGAAACACTGAAAGCATATTTTCTCTTTTCCAGTTCTCTCCTACTTCAATGCTTAATCCAGTTTGGTATGGTTTTAAATAACTTCACTTCCTTAGTTAATTCACTAGCCCAGCAGGTTTCTCATAGACAAGCTGAGTTTCTGACAAATTCCCTTTATTCTACCTTTGATCAGTGATTGTCCATATCTCCTTCCTCAGAATTTCTACCTAAGAATGCTATACACCAAAGATTTTCTCCAGATATTTCCTGTTGTCACCCTCTCTTTTCCAAACCACTGAGCACAGTGTCAGGGCTAAACCTTTAGGATCATTTTGAGATGATGCTGGGACTTCTTAGAGGTGAAGCTGATTTAAGAGACATTGCAAAACAATGTGGCTAATGGAAGACCAAAAAGGATGGATGTGATCTCTTAGCAGACACACAGTATTTATCTCTCCCCCATCTCCATCCTGGGCCCAAAATAGAACTGACAAGAGAGAGAGAATTGTTACTTTGCTAGTAAATGAGTATGAATGTACATACACTCCTTTCGGTTTGAGAATGAGGGGGCCTGCCCACATTAGAGATGTTACTGATTGCCCAACATTCTGACTTCCTTCCCTCTGTGTGTGTGTGTGTGTGTGTGTGTGGATATACACATACCTAGACCTCCCAGTTTACGATAAAAAAGTTTAGTGCCAACTATTCCCCCACCCTGAAGTGCTAAAACTACTGTGACTACCTGATCTCAGAAAGTCTCCATGAAGCAACCAAAGAAACCTTAACCATTTATGAACAGCATATGAAAGTTCTACCAATGCTCTCACAGTTCTTGATAACAGGAAAATGAACAATGCTCTAAAGTGTTCTCCCTATGTATCACTCCTGGTAAGTCAGACACCTATCCTCTATATTGTATGCCCACTTCACATCTTTCTTCCAGAGTTGGTTTTTTCTAATTAAACCCTTAAGCACTCATGCCCCAAAGCACTCTGTGAGTCAGGCTTTCCCTGAGGTTCAGGACTTTTGAAACAACCAGCAGAAATGGACTCTACTATAACTACTGCAGCAGTAGCTGCTGCTGCTGCTGCTGCTGCTGTGAATTCTTCACCATGAGGAAGTAAGTACAAAAGTGTTCTCTCTAGTCACAGTAAGTCACAGCTTCTTTTTGTCTGTGACTGGGGGAGAGGAAGTCTTCTGTACTGCCATCAGTAGACAAAGGCTGCAGGCTCTGTACCATTTCTAGATGCCTAGAAGGAAATTCTATCACTTTCATCATTAATGAGAAAACATTTGTGACAACCATTCCAATAAATGGTAGTCACTGTGATGTTGATATCAAGATTGAGAACCACTCTACTCCTCATCTGTCTTTCCTTAAAATAAGATATCAGAAGACCTAGGCTTTGAAACAATAGGGAATCTGATATTCAGTAGGTCCCACTCATTCTCCTTCAGAGTATTACTTAAAAAATTATCTAAAAACCTTCTAGATTTTTTCTATCAACTGGTTCTCTTTTCTTATAAAATTATATCTAGAATATTAAGTAGTTTTCCACTTGACTATAGGAACAGCAGATTAAAAAGTACTGTGAAGGCTGTACCCAGGAACAGTGGCAAAGAGGTCAATAAGCACTGTGTGCTATGAACACCATATTTCACGTGTTACAGAATCACATTATGTATTTTCAAACTCTGAAACATCAAACCCTTACCAGAAAAAAAAGTACATAGCCCTGTCTTATCCATCAGGGTTTTGTGGGGGTTTTTTATTCACTATGTTACTTATATTTAACTTAAGCTTTCTTCATGTTGAACTATTTCTCAAACTGTAAGAGGAGCTCCATGGCTTCTGGTTCAATAGTGCAGCAGAACATGCCCAGCTCTACTGTGGGGGAGTAGGGGGGTACAGGGGGAGTGCATTTAGCAAGAGTGCCTCTCTCTCCTGTAAAGCATTTAAAATTCAGGTCTCTGACAGGTCACTTCCATCAAAAACTGCTTTTCCTGCTTCCAGCAAGACCAGTACTACCTTTGAAAACTGACTGCAACTGTCTGATCCTCTGGCACAGCTGACACCACGTCTCGTCTGCCACTGCCTAATCCTTTGGCACTGCCTCCTGTTCGGCATCATAAGCTTGTGTCTGGGCCACCTCTTAGAGCTGTCCAGCTGCTTAATTGCAACTGCCTGATCTGCAACACAAGCCTGTGCCTGTGCCATTTCTAGAGCTGTCTCCTGATGATGCTGCCTCTGACACTGCCCAGCTTGGCCTTACTGCTGCTGGCTGTTGTGGTGCTGTTTCACCACGAGCTGGGACCTGGTCCACCACTTACAGCTGCACCACCAGCACTAGGTGCTCAACGAAGAGATAATACCATTTTTCATAAGTAGTTTTTGGTTTGGATTACTGAACACTGTAGATAATCTGGGGCAGGGCAGACAATCATTTTTTGCCTTAGAAATTCTTTTTTTTTAAATTTCTCCCAATCCACACTGCCGGCTCCACTCCTTCCTCCTCCCCCATAAAAAACCCTGTTGTCACACTTTTGTTTGAGTCATGTCTTAAGCACACAGGTTAGGATCCATGAACCACAACCAGTGTCACATAGTTTCAAAACTACTTAAATATTTTTGCTCTGCAACTGCAATTGAGAGATAAAACTTTATATGTAAGTAGTAGACATTATGCTTTAGATTATACTCATGTTTTTACCTCCAAAAAATGTAAAAAGTAATAATCACCCTAAAGAATAGTATAAGGCGGTACTAGTAATATTGATAGATCACTGTCTGTTGTTTCTTTATATAACCATATGCATTAGTCTTATAATTAGAATAAAGAAAAATGATAAAAAAAAATACAAGTGGAATCCTGAAGGGTATAAGAACTATTTAGATAACATAGCCCTTTTCAACAAATTATAATGAAAGACACATTCAAATGAAAATAAATAAGAGACAGGGTGAAAAGAGTTACTAGTTACTTTCAGTTACTAGTTACTTTCAGAGAGTAACTTCCTGGTTACTCTCTGAAACAGAAAATACAATGTGTATATATGTATATGAATGAGTCTGTGTTCATACTTTTTCGAAATACATTTCTGCTGAAATTAATTGTAAATAGGCACTTGTCCTTTCCTTTCAAAATGCTGATTTCAAATCAACTTTTACCCCCACCACTCAAAAGCCCCCCTTTACAATTATGAGCTTCAAGAAATCCCTTGCTTTTTTGTATACTCTCTGGACTCCAGTCCTCTAAGTCTGAATAAAGTGTGGTGGGTTAAGCAGGACAGGCAGTGTTTCTGCAAGTTCGCCTATCAAGCAAAGGGAAACAAGCTCCAAGCCCAAGGAAAAGATGATGTGTCCCAAAACAATTTACTGTCATTTCTTTTTAACAAGACATATTTTGTTTTACATTGATAATACAATCATATTTGTTCTGATACAAAAATATTGCTTCTCTTCCAGTTCTTGGAGTAAAATTATACTGTATTTTTGACTTTGAGTCTCTTGGCAATAAAAGGGAACTCACAGGGATAGCCCAGGGATCTAAGTAGTAGGGGAGAGCAGGTTTTGTTGTTATGGACACTTCCTGATCCATCCTTGTCCCTGGAAACAACTTCCAATTTGGTCAATTTGAGGAACATCGTGTCTTCTATAATCTTCCACTGTAACACATAGCTGTTTTTCACCTTCTAATTCTAGGACATCTCCAGGAAATGGAAAGAATGTGTGCCAACCAATCTATAGAAAACCTCAGGCTTGGCCATTATCCAGGAAATCCTATACTTGTTGCTCAACAACTCTCTTTCTGAGGAACAATTCTCTTTATTCAGAGCTCTATAGGAATCAATCTGCTCCCTCTGAGGTGAAATCAAACACACAGTGGCATTCCAAAGCCCCATGCTCAACAAAACATTCTGATTCCAGCTACTTACTGGGCATGACCACCGCATACCGTGAAACCACCCTGGCTGACGGAAGTTGTCTAACAACAGGCTCCCTGTACCTGGTGGGATCCAATAGTTAGAAAAGACATGCACCCTCACTATGGGGCACTCCCCAGACCTGCACTATCCAATAGAAAAATCATTAGCCATATGTGGCTACTGAGCAATAAAATGTGGCTTCTCCAAATAGTTATATGTAATATAAAATACATACCAGAATCAAAGACCAAAATAAGAAAAGGTAAAATAACTCAATAATTTAATATGTTGTAATATTTCAGATATGATAGGGTTAAGTGAAATCTATTATTCAAATTCATTTTGCTTTCTTTTTACTTTTATTAATGTGGCCATTAAAATTTTAATAACATGTGGATTATATGTGTCACTTACAATTTACTTCTGTTCACTTATATTACAATTATATTACACTGCTCTAGATAAGCCATGTAATATAGAAATGCACAGCTCAGCTTGTATACTGATGAATACATTATTAATCATGCAATCATTTGGTCCCACATTAGAGATTTCAAGCCTGAGTTTTTAAGACTTTCAAGGCCTCTGTCTCTAAGTATCTTCTCTTAAGAAACAAATAACGCCAGGTACTGATACTTAATCCATTTTTAGTAGTCAATCAACGCATTTAGTAATCAGTGGAAGCTTAGCAAACTGATATGAGTGTTGGATCATGTTTAACCTGTGACAGAGTACAGAGCACAGGAAGCAGAAGGAGGGAGGGGCCAGAAAAAGGATCAGCTAGAAGTGATTGAGGTGAAAGGGTATGGAACAATAAACTTTACTTGCTCTCAAGTGATCTCAACAGACAAAACCTTGACATTCTGACTTTCAGGTTACTCCTGTGAGGCTGTCTTTGGCACCATTATCTGATCATATGTTTTTGTTTTGGTTTCCAAAAATTATGGTGTTTGTGTGTTTGTATGCATGTGTGCATATATAATATTTATACACTATTTTAAAGATATTTATTTTTACACATGAATACATATCCATAAACACATGTACACATACAGTACTAACACAGCTGATTTGAAATCAGATGGAGAAATCCACACCTTTCAATTTCCCTTGCTTTCAACTTACTAGATTTAGAATAATTTTACCTATATTAGGAAGGATGTTGAAATTCCCACCTAACTATCTTATTTGGAAAGATATCTTTCATAAAAAGAATTTAAAAGAGAATTTTAAATAAAGGAATTTGGTCTAACTGTTCCACTGTTTTGCATTATAAGGAAATGCATGTCTTCTCTTGCTAAGAATATCTGACCATTCCCAGCATATTCTGCATCTCTCTGTATTTGTCTTTCTCTCCTCTTCCTCCCTCCCTCAACCCATCTCACTTACACACACACAAACCTCTAAAACACTCCTTCATGAATCCCACCCAATTTTACAGCCCCAACTAATATTTTAAGTCTTCCATAAACCATAAATCCTTGTGATCCACCTTAACCCATCCACACTCCAAATTTCTTCAGTGGTATATGCTGCTATAAATTACATTGCAGCTGAATATCTCTTAACCAGATCACCAGGATGGTTGATGTTTCCCATTCTCTCTGTGAAATATAGTGACAACTGTCTATGACACAGGGAATGTTCTTGACTGGGAAGTTACTTTTTAATGTTCCAGGTACTTCAGCTCCAACAAACAGAGATGGATAATTACCAACAGTGATTGTGTGTGTGTGTGTGTGTGTTGCCAAACCTATGCATGACATGCAAGCCTATGATAGTTGTATGCTGTTCCGTTTGTTTGTTCTTTCAAAAAACCACCTGTTACTGAATTAAGTCTGTGAAAGATTTTAGGGCAAAATCTTGGAATTTAAATTCAAGATTGTGTTACAAATTTCCATATAAAAAAACCAATATTTCAGATGACTGGAGTGGACCCTAGAAAAACCCTTAATCAAAGAAACACTTTGGTCCTAGATCAAAAGATTGGTTAAAAGAAGTACATGTAGATGCATTACATTATGTAATATGCTTCAGATGTGTATGTAAGTAGCTTTATGATTTCCTGCTATACCAATTTTCTAAAATTACCTGAACAATTACCAGTCCAGATGATGCTGGTTAAGAGGGATTCTACTGTTAGGTAGGCATATGACCCCAGAAAGATTGTCACCTCTTTTAGAGAAGAAATCATTGTGGCTCACAATGCTTAGCATTCCACACAAGATTAAGTGTTACACAAAAGAGGAAGTCACATTTGCTTAAGGAATCATAAACCTAAATTCTGGTCTGAAATTACCATTTTCCAGCTTTTGACTTGAAGCAATTTTCAGGTTCTGTATCTATAAAATAAGAAACATAACATCAGCCCTAGTAATTTACTGGTGTGTGTACAGAAGACATGACAGACAGTAAGATAAAGGCACTTGCATGATGGTATATACCTGTAAGAAAGTAATAAAGGTTTCTGAGCATATTTTTCTTAAGTAAATGAATAAAGAGATGAAGATGAAAAAGACATGGAAAAGGAGTACACAGAGAAATGATAGAAATAGCGCAACAACACTCAAAGACCCTAACAATATGGTGAAAGCATTGTTTTGAAATCAGTATAGTGTCTAAATGCAAACCATACAAGGTCATTTGCTGCCAACATGGTCTTCTTAAAACATACTTCAAATTATTAGCATTTCTTTCCTAAACAACATGCAGTAATTTACCTCTGCAACATAGTAAAGAATTCTTTGGGAGATTTCATAGTATAGCTCTATTCTTGTGTGTCATCCCATCTCATATGAGTCACAACAGACTGCAGCTCTTCCTGAAAACTCCCACACCCCCAGGCTTTCCACTGCTGTTACTCTGGCCACAAATGCAATTCTTCCAGAAATCCATCTCTGGATTGAAAAGCTTAAAAATTCTCTACATTTTCCATTCCTCAAGTTCCTCATGACTCCCAAAAACTTTGTATTTTTATTATAATTAATTTTGTTTCATGTTTCACTTAAACATCCCTGATAGTCTCTAGTTACCATACATTTCCCTGCACTGGGGAGGGTAAGCCTGAAAGCAAAATTCCAATTGAATGTCAAGTAGTTAAAGTTCACAGGTTTTGACCCCTCTTATATCTTCTATTCCTTGCTTTGGCATTTATTTTTCCTTTTCTAGTATAACTTAGCAAACTACATAAACAATAATCAAGGAATGTAATTCTTGGCTTTTACACCTCCCCTATCCGAAAAGAAAACACCTCCTCCTAAGTGGGGCCTTTTTCATTTATGAGTCTAAGAAGCAATAAACACTCTTAAAAGACTATTTTTTTTCAAATGGTTAATAATGCTTTTTCTGATCACCATTCATTCAAAGTGCTTTTGCACACCCAAACCAAGGTCTATATAGCCAATCACTGCCTAGAGAAAGAGAGAGGCCCTACTGTGTCCCAGGTTTACAGACAGGAGAAAATGGGCTTCAAAGATCTTGTTTGAGGTAATGTATTTCCACATTTCCATAGAGGATCTTGTATGACTAAAATTTACACACATTTTTTTTCAAAGTGCACTTTTGGTTGCTTCAGGATTTCTAATGGCTCCCACTAACTCAAGTTGTGAGTAGTCACAGAAGAAATCACATCCAGTGAAGTAATTAATGTATTTTCCAAACCGGGACTGTATGCTATCAGTCCACTGCTTCCATGCAAAACTTCAGAAATCCCCACTAATTGTAGCTGACTAAAGGCATTTACCTGACATGAAATTTGCTGATATACAAGGCAAGACCTGGTTTCTTCCTTTTCCTCCTGTCATTTCCTAACACAGAGTTGCAGGTAACCCACCACAGAGCCCATTTTGGAGTGCTAAAACAGGTTCCTCAAGTTCTGTTCCTTTTAACCCCTGACAAGTTAAAAATTGTATTTCATTTGTTTAATGAATATCCAGTGAGATAGTCTGTCATTTTCCTCAGGACTTTTCATATCCTTTACCTGAACATTGGCATCAAATGAAATAAAATTAACTAGCTTTACCCTAAATATACCAGCTCACATTTAGTCTGGTTTAAGCATAAAGTGCCAATAATGAAAGTGGCTAAATTATCTATTCAATATATTTTGTTTCTCAAACAGCTACACTGTAGATTTTTAAAAACACCATGTTAGTCCTCCTTGCCTTGGTTCTCAGGAAATCATTGTGCCCCAAAATATCATAAAAAGTCTCTGTTTACTATTTGTATGTGATCTCAAGTCTGCCAGAAAGTTTTAATCTCACAACTGCCTGCCTTCTCTCAATCGCTATTTTCCCCTTCACTAAGAGTATCATCAGTCAAAACCAGTTATTTTAAGGGGACATGTCTTAAAACTCAAAGGACAGTTGTTTTAAAACAAAAGAAATTCAAAATAGGACAACAATTTCATGATTAAAGAAAAAGATACAATAATAAAGGGACTTTTGTTCTTATGACTAAAATTATAAACCTATATATAATTTAAAATATTTAACTATGTAAGAATAAATATATAAATATAAATAATATCTAAACACACAATTTCAATTACCAAATCAAATTTACATATATATTCTAGAGTTAACAGATTCTTCCTAAAGTCCACCTATTTATCACTAAAAATGTTAAAAATGCCTGGGCCAGAAGCATTTCTATTACAATCAAGGAAAAGAATATTTACTATTTCCATTAAATTCTGCATTATTTGGGACAGTACAGAAAATTTAATTAAGATATGAATCAGAACATTTAAATATTCAAGGAAGAAACAGAGCTATCGTTGCTTATAGATATGAAGACAAACTGAGAAAATCCAAAACTACAAACCAAATAACTAATTGAATTAAGAAAGTTCACACTAGCTGGATAACAAGGTAAATTTATCAAATGCAATTACTTAATGTGAATTTATCAAATTTGAATTTATCAAGTTTGAATTTATCAAATTCAACAAACATTCATTTAATATTTATTGCATGTCAGATAATGTATTAGGAACAAAAGGTATAAAAATAGAAAAGGTTCAAGCTCTATATAGTAGTATCTACCAATAAAAAGTAAGAGAATAAGAGAATTCCATTCACAATAGCCACAACATGAACAATAAAACAGTATCTTTAACCAAAAAATGTGTTGAAATTATCTGAAGAAAATTACAAATCACCTTGAGAAATATAAAATTTTTTCTAAATTTCTAACTTTTTCTAAAAGACTATACCGAGGAACATGCCATGATTGAGATTAGCAATTACAAAGCAGTTTCAGAGAAAATATATATATTGGAAATTTTCCTCTTTACAAACAGGAAAACATTTCAAAGTTCATGCAGAATGACTGAAAGAGCTAAAATAGAAAAGGAATTTTTCCAAACTCTCAATAAAAGAACTCTAAAGGTAAAATCATAATGGTACTGAACAGAGATATAAAGAAGTCACTGGAATAGATGAGTGACATCAGATAGAGACACTTCTATAAAAATAAATAAAATAACAGTTCAGTAAGAACAGAACAGGAAATATTTAATTCTAGTTTTGGGGCACACTGACTATGAAGAAAATTATTTTTTATATCTTTCTATATCATTTAACAAATGTAAATTTAATTTCTGATTACTTAATTAGGCATACAATGTTAATATATATAAACTAAGAAAATATAGATGAATATCTATCTGGTCAACTTTAGAAACAGAGAAATGTAAATTAAAATAACAAAGATATCAACAGTTCCCCTATCAAACTGAAAAGATTGAAAATTATATGAAATGATAGTAAAGGTGATGTAAAGTGAGTATCTCAAAGAATAGTTTGGAAATTTAAATTGGTACCATGTTTCTGGATGGTAACTTGGCAACATTCATCAAGGTAAGATCCAATGATACAGCAACTCATCTCCTAGAAATTTATCCTGGGAACATAGTCAGAGAAGTGGTAAAAGATCTATATAGCACAATTTGCATAAAATGTAATTTGTAGTAGCCAAAATTAGAAAAAACCTAAGGGCTGTTTATCAATAGATAAATGAGTAATTACATAATGGACTATGACATTTTATAAATTACATATTTGATTTGAAGATTTTTAATTAAGTGAGTTTCTCCTAAGGTAATATTATATGCAAAATACACAATTCAAAATTTTGCTATAGCTATAATGAACTTCATTTGTTATGCAAACATAATACGAAATAGGGACAAAGTGGAATTACAATTTATTTCATTCTTTATATTTTTCAGCATTTTCCTGTTTTCTACAGTGAAATACATATATAGTCATTAGAGAAAGAAAAGTATTATTCCCTTATTTATCTTCCATTGTTACTGAAGTACTATTACTTAACATCGTTGCTAGTGTTGTGACAGTGAAAGAATCCCCTCTCCCCCAGGTGTGGTCACTGAAGCCCTACCATGCCCATAGTCTTCCGATAAAAGCATTGTTTCAGTAAATGAAGTGGCATCACAGACAATATCAAACTCCAAAAAGAACTTAAATTTATAGGTAAAGGACCTATTATATTCACTTAGAAATTACCCCTGGGAATTCTCAGAAATAGCAAACAACTAGACTGGCTGATTTTAAGAAGGAGAATTGTATGATTGTATGTTTTCATTTGTGTTTTCTTTTTTTAATTGTTATAATAGTAAATGTAAGTGTATTTAAAAATTTGAAGCCACTTGAAAACAAAATACTGTGCTCCCCTAGTATTACATTATTTGGATTCTTTTTTTTACTTTTCTCTTTCATCCATGCAACCTTCCACATCCCTAACATGTGGTAGTAATTCAACCTATGTACTTCTCCAATCCTTTTTCTTAATGTAGTTGTTCAGTTTACTGTCACAAAGCCCCAGATGTCATATGGCAAACAAATTAACTCCAGCAAACACCAATGGACCTTTGTGGGTTTGCCATCTGCTATCCGTCCCACTTCCCTTCATATCCCTCCCCAAACACCCCAGGTACGTCTCTGTCCTTAATGCAGACCCTAGCACAGAAATCCTACATCTTGGTTGGAAGGGCAAAGATAAACAACACTTCAAATATTCTGTAAAACTAAGAAACCTAGAAACTGAGTTTACCAAGGACCTTAAATTTCATGAGACACAAGGGTCTCTGATGGTTTATTTCTTAGAGAAGCTGATAATGAAGTGCAGACCCAAGAGACCTCCTCATCCCCACGAAAGCAGGCAGCCTCCCTTCTCTATCTTCCCCTTTGCATGTGGGGAATGTAAAATAGACCTTATACATTAAAAAAAAAATTGGAGCTTCCTCTTCTGATCAAACTTCTCATGTCATAGAAAAGAAAATAAATGGGAGTAAGGAGTAGGGGGACATGGTGGAGGAGTTAATATTTACCATATTCCTATTTTATTTACCTAGGTATTGATAACTCACCAACTCCCTACCTACACAACCTTATCCCCTGTCCTCAGGGCAGATTCAGACCATAGTTAAATGCGGGTGCTTTCAGATTATGCTTGTGATGGTGTTATGCAAGAGTAACCCAAAGAACACAAGATAATGCTTAACCAAGGTGAAAGAAGCAAGGCCTGTTCAAACTTGTCTCTACATACAGGTGGGGGTGGGGGAGAGGGTGGGATGGGCAGCACTTTTCTGTCATTATGACATGCAAACTGAAAATATACTACCTAGATTTGCTGGCTTTTGAGCCCCTTTGAAATAAGATGACGTTTGTTAATTTCAAGAAAAAGGTATATCTCCTTGTCCAAGAAGCAAGGTGTAAGAAGGAAGAAAATGTTTATCAGGTTTTAAAGGACCTACTTGAGCTCTTAAGTGCCAAGTTATTTTCATCAGCAGGACAAGTATTTTTCATTAAAGTACTAGACTTTCAAGAAGTAGGAAAATTTTTAAGCTTGGGGGTGAAAATAGAGAGGGAGTAGAACTTACTGTCTGTGTAGAAAAACTGGTGTGGTTCCTCACCTTCTATACCCTGAGGTCACATCTCTATATCCAGGGACCAGCTGTTTTATCAAAGCAACTGAAAGACTGACATTGAACTTGGAAGTATTTTCTCAGCTCATCTTATTCATCAAATATCTGCTCCAGCCACTCAGCATTCTGGAACCATAAAGCTCAAGAAATTCTTTCAACTTCATCAATTGCCTAAAACCGCTTTCTCCATGGCCTAGTGCCTGGAACTATACTATCCAACACAGCAGCCACCAGCACATGTGGCTCTTAAACATTTAAATGTGGTTATTCCAAGTTGAGATGTGCCTTGAGTATAAAATACACAATAGATTTCAATAATATAGTAAGGAAAAAAATGTTAATATCTCAATAATCTCTTTTTATATTGATTATAGGTTGGGATAATAATATTGTGAATACATTTGGTTAAATAACATATATTAAAGTAATTTCACTATTTAATTTTTAATCTTTTTAATCTTTTAATTTTTAATCTTTTTTTATCTTTTTTATTTGTATTCAAGATAATAAATTTTATTTTTTGATAATGATGACCACCTTTTTCTTAAAATTATTCACTCCTCACCACTCTGAACAATCCTTCTCTACCTCCTGCTCCGTAAGTGAGAGATCGCTCCCCAAAAATGTATTTTTGATCATTTTTTTATTAAAATATTTTAAAATTTACATATGCTTGCCATTAATTGTAATCCCTAATCTTTTTTTAATGTGACTACTAAATATTTTTTAATTACATCTTTGGCTGCCATAATATTTTTTCATGGTAGTGTTGCAATGGTGATAATGTGGTACCAGAACAGAATTAGAGTTGTTTAAACTCAAGCGGTTAAGTATAGGCTAATATTTCTGGATTTCACAAAATTCTAGGAAACTGATGGAAATTGAATCTGACTGATTCACCCTGAGGTAGAACCTATTCACAGAGATCATTTGCATCCCTTCCGTAAATCCAACACAATATATCAGATCACAAAGCTCTGATGTGCTCAATTCAAGTCCTGGGTGAATGGCCACAATGTGAGTGTCTCTATTCTTTGGGGCTTGAGGCCTCTGCAGTGATGGAAATAATGAAGATACTTGGAGGCTGGAGGAAGAGGGGTAGGGAGAAGAGAAAAGGAGGAAGGTTAGATTGAGATGGAAAAATACAAAAGGGTGATGAAAATATGGAGAGAAAATAGAGATTAGGAAGAACAGAGGTAAGAAAGAATATCTTTAGAATGAAAAAAAAAAAAAAAGCCAAACACTCTTCCCACTGCTCAGAATAATTTGAGGGCTAAGACTAAGAAGGTCTGTATTGGGAATAAAATGAAACTGCCTAGAGAGATCATTCGAGAGGTTCACTCTACTTAGCAAAAGCACAAAAGTGAAGGTAAAGGAGAACCTTCAGGCATTCATAGTCCTTGAGCAAAATGGACAAAGCCACATCATGTAACTCCCTCACTTGTCTGCCTTTCATCTTTGTCAGTGATCATAAACCCACAATTTCACCAAGCACAATTCCCATTTCAGAGAGTCTTAAAGTGCTCATGAAAATGGATCTTTTTCACTCTCTTCTCTTGACTAAAAAAAAAAAAAAAGTCATACTCCTACTACGAACAGATATTTCTTTGAGTTTTTAAGGACAAAATATAGTACATCCTAACTGGTGTATCCTCTAATATTGTCTCCAGAGAGGGCTCTCCACAGATCCAGCTGGTCCCTATGTTGCAAAGGACTAGATTATAAACGTTTTTGTATAAAATAGTTGTCCAGAACACATTTTCATGCACAGAAAAATGAAACAGAAAATGGTTAGAAAGAAAACCAGATTAGTCCATAAAGTCTCTTTAACTATAAGTCTAAACAACATGACTAAGAGGATCCTTGGTTCTAGGAGGCATGGCACAGTGTTCAGAGAAGGAGGAGGAAAATGAAACAGAAAATACTTTCATACTATATAGGAAGTAAAACTGGCCATTTTTGAGTAAAAGCTGCCTGCTATAACATAAGAATCTTCATGACACCTATTTTGCAAATTCATCCAATCACTCACAGAATCCTTCAAAGAATATTGAGTGGCACAAACTTAGATGAGATGCAGGACAGAAAACAGACCATACTGGCAACGGTTCCCTCCTCTCCCTTCTCTCCTTCTGTGAGGAACCTTAGTGGCTAAATCTGAAGTTCTCAAACTTTCTCAATCCATGACACACTCATCATTTTTTAGGTCATTTTTTAGGCCAAGAGAAATAAAAGTTCTATCTATTAGGTATGTAGATCCAAACTTAATAAGTACTTTTCTCTTGGCAATTTAGTGGTGATTTGAAAATATAATACCCAAAAAAAATGATAAGAAAGTAATATTTTTATTTCATTCTTACAAAGCCAAAATTATTCATGAGATTGTGTGATGCTGCTGGCATACACAGCTCAAACTTGGAAAACAGTGTGAACTCTGCCAGCCCACTTCTAGCTCCATCTTAATTTTCACATGGCACTGGCTTTTTAAGGGCAGCAAATCCTATAAGCCCAGCTTTGCAATGACAGGACATCATTAGATAGGAATGTAGTGATCTAATACCTAAACTATGAACTACCTTGAGTTAGTAGTTCTCAGGGTACCTGACAGATGTCCATTATTTGTTTCCCTCAAAAAGATTACAAAACCCCATAGCCTCTCCTTGAACTCACTTCAGTATCCCAAGGGACAACTGGGAAACCCCAAGGCCAGACTGCAACCAACTGAGAAAACCTAGCTAGTTTATATCTCAAAATAATGGGTAAAGATCTATCTGGCCCAGATTAAAATGACCTATAGTAACTTCTGATATGTTTTATTAGGAATTTTCTACATTCAAGTCACAGGAGTCTTAGGGTAACTGATAAAAACTCCTGCATGACTAGAAAGACTCTTCAGATCTTTCTCTTCTTTTTCCTTATTTATGCATACAAGAGCAGGGGTACAGGCCAGAGGTGCGGGAGGTGAGAGGATTCACCAGAGACAGACGGGAGCAGAATAGGCAGATCAACTGAAATACACTGCTGAAAGGAGCAGCAGGCAAGGCAGGAGAGGTGTGCCTTGCCATGTGGGTCCCCTCCCTGGCCGGGGATCGAACTCGTGCTGCCGGGCTGCGGATGCTTCACAGTGTGGCGCTCAACCCACTGCACCACCAGGGAGGCCCCTCATCAGATCTTTCATTAACTAAAACATGAGATAAATGTTGAATCTATATTACAGACTACTGACAGAGAGAAGGCAGGTGTCATGTGTATATATTTTTTGTAATCATATGATTTTGTACATGGTAAGACTAAAAAATAAATCTAAAACAAGCAAAGATCACACTGGGAGTAAAATAAAGGAGGAAATTCAGTCTTATCCATTCATCCAACATCCTACAAATGTTTTCCTAAGTGTCTATCATGTCCAAGACACTGTCTATTTCACAGGGGACAAAGCATTGAATAAGTCAGACACAACACAGCCTTTCTCCTCCTGCCAATGGCAACAGTGTCCTCCATCTTCCCCAATTCAACAGAGAAATGTCAAGCTCCATTTTTTCTAAACCGCATGGCAGATTTTAATATAGTTGATCACTTCCTCTTTCTGGAAACACTTTGTTCACCTGCCTTTAAGACATCTATACTGATTTTCTTCCTGCCTCACTGGTTGCATCGTCTCAGTTTCTTCCCCTTTCAACCTTCAGTGTTGACTACCATGACTCAGTTCTTGATGATTTTCTCCATTTCCACTCTCACTGGGTGGTCCTTTGTAGTCCTATGACATCAAATATTATCTCTATGCTATTAAAATCTCTATGCATTTCTCTCTTAAATTCCCACTTCACAGGAGAGCTCCAGACTTGTATACCACACTATGTATTTAATATTCTTAGGTGTCAGTCTGATAAATGTCCCAAATATAGTATGTTCAAAACACAATCCTGATGTCCTACCTCCAAGCACAGATTATTCATCTTAGGAAACGGTATAGTCATTCACTACATGTTCACACCAAACACTTAGAATTCTTCTTTTATTCTTCTATTTCTTATCAGCACATCCAATCCTTCAGCAATTCCAGCTGCCCCTACCTTCAAGACCCATCTCAATCTAAACCTTCCATACCATCTACTCACTGCAATAACCTAATTGTTTTTTTCTGTTTTCACTCATCCATCCAGTTTATTCTAAACATAGTAACTAGAATATCCTTGATAAAATATAAGATCATATCAAAAGTTTTATTTACAAATACTCAAGAAGTTCCCTTCACACTTGAAATCTTTGAACTCCCTACTTCAGTCTGTAAGAACCTAAATAATCTGGCTGTAATAGGATCACATCATATTCCAGACATGGCTTTATATCTTCCAGAACACTCTTCTTTAGTTCTTCAGTTGACTGACTCCTTACCAAATCATACTCAAAATCCCAGAGAAGATGACGCAGAGTCTAGATTCAGTCTCAGATCCATCACACACCTGGTCTATAACCTTAGCCACTATGCTGTACTATCTACTGCCTTGATATGTCAGTCTGTGTAAAATGGAGCAACGAACTAGGACATCTAATGCTTTAATTCTACCTCCTACAGGAAAAATGGCATCACTTAATATTGCTTGAATTTTCATTTAATTATTATTGATTTAATAATGTCTATATTAAATTACCAGAACTCTTTTAACACAATAAAATTCATTAAGACAATAGGTCACAGACCAACGCAGAAATGTATACATAGAGACAATGTACCATGCTATGTGGTAAGGCATCAAACGAGACATTCATCATAGCATTTCATCACACGTATTACCCACATTATGAATTCCCTCCCTGTAAAGATTATAAATTTAAACAGGAACTACAAGATGTGACAAGTTCACAACCTACAGTCAACCAAAGTTGATGCTTCAGTAAGACATATTTACCTGGTTCTCGATCTGTTACCAGAAAAATCAACTGTCTAGTTTATGCAGAAAGAAGCTAACCAACTCCGTGCTTCAAACTTAAATAAATCCTCATTATATAGGATTAAATTCCTCAGATAGACTCCTCTTACAGTTTGATGGTGCTCTAAAAGAAATTCTGAAGACCCTCTAGCCCAGTTCTGCACAATACCTAAGAAAAAGGATCATAAGTTCAGGAATGCAATAAAATGAATTGCTTCTTTCTTCTACTTAACCTGAAATAGTGTGAAAAGCCCATTAATGTCTACCCTATCAAGGTACTACTGTTACACACTGTCTAGCTATCTAGACTAGACAGCTGCAAGTCCACATTACACACACTCTCTATCTCTCGCTTTCTCTCTCTCACACACACACACACACACACACACAGACATATCAACCTGTGGCTCCTGAATATATAACATGGATATCATCAATCATGACAATAACACACAACTCTTTCACTGCAAAATATAATATGTCATTTAAAAAATGCTGAAGCAATTCAAAGATAAGGAATTATCTGGAAAACAACGTAATTATATTCAAATTTACTACTGAATGTAAAGCAAAACTATTCTTTGTTCTCAATTTACCAGAAATAACATCAACGGTGACAGTTGTCAACATTACGAACCTAATTTGAAATTACCTTTGACTCTAAATAAATCCATAAACTTCATGGAACTGCGAAATGCTACATACTATGATACAACTCATTTATAAGAATTGAGGTTGGCTCAATTTTTTCATACAAATAAAACTTTTGAACATATGGGAGGAAGAGGAGAAACAAGAGAAAAAGAGAATGTCTAAGGGCAGAAGGAAGTATCTTGGCTTAGAGAATAAGAGAAAAGCTGTCCTACATACACAAGCACTCTACATAAACTCAACTTCCTTCCTCAACCTTTGGATAAGGTTTCTAATCCAACATAACTCACCTCTAATGATCTGAAGCATTTTTGCTAGACTTTTCTAGTCCCTGGATACCAATTCTCTAATCATTAGATCAGAAATGATCCTACGGCTGGGGTATATAAAAATTGAGACACTAGAGCACTCCTTAGGACTAGGAAAGCTAACAGAAGGGACCACCCTCTCTCGGCTAAGTTTCCAGAGATGAAATGACTTCTAAGTACTGCTTTGTAAGCGCCTGAAAAGACTGACCTCTGGATGCAGAAAAATGGAAATTCAGCAAATAAGGGGAATTAAAACAACAGCTAATTCCATTTTTCCCAAATGTCTGAATAAATGAGTCTTTAATCTATTTGTTCTTGACAACCCTTGTAAACTTAGCTATCAATAGCACTATCATTAACAAACCTGTAATACTTGACACATGATAGGAAACTGACCATGTAACCTGCAAGTCAGGTTTCATCTTTAGCTCTGCTCCTAGTAATGAAAGGGTGATCAGATTCCTTGTAATTCACAAAACAATGATAGTTAGAAACTGCCACATTTTTACAAATTGCCCAGATTTCTCTAAGAAAGTTCATGGAAGACCCAGGTTTTGACCCTTATTCTCCTAATACCCAAGGCAGCATTTCTACTATACTATAATCATTGCTGGAGAATGAACAAAATTGGTATTTATTCATCCATCCACAGATAAATAAAAACATAGGTTTTTAAAACAAAAACAAATATAGCCAATATTGTTTAGTGGTTAAGAGCATGAATTCCAAAGTCAATGCAGGCTCTGACACTTAATGTGTGACACTGGGCAATTTCTTCCAATGTACCTCAATTTCCTTATCTATAAAATGGAAGGAATAATAGCAGTGGTTACGACTAGCATGGCATTATCTACCTACTGGGTTTTGGCCAACTTAAATGAGAGAATGTGTCCCATTAATACATTTAAAAATGAGACATCAGGGGCCTCCCTGGTGGTGCAAGGGGTTAAGTGCCATACTGAAGCTTCCACAGCCACAGCAGCACATGAGTTCGATCTCTGGCCAGGGAAGTGACACACATAGTGCAGCAGATCTCTCCTGCCTCACCTGCTGTTCCTCTCAGCAGTGTATTTCAGTGGATCTGCTTGTTCTGTTCTCACTCTGTCTCTGCTCTCACCCCCCCATACCTCTGGCCTGTACCCCAGTTCTTGTATACATAAATAAATCTTTAAAAAATAACAAAATAAAATAAAAATGAGAAATCAAGTACCTAAAATAACATCTACTACATAAGTACTATGGTAGGTATTAGATATCATTACTCTTTCTCATCTGGTTAAGAGCCAATAGGAAAATTGTGAAAAGTAGGTTATGATATCACTTTGCCTTATTTCTCCGGGCTTGGTCTGAACACTTCAAAATACACAAGCTTCATTTGATACAAACAGTTTGGAAGAAAGTCAGTATTATAGACTGGCAAATATGTCTAAACATACTTATTACAATCATTCTATGCAACTTAAGAATAAAATATAAAAAGGTTTATATCTAATCCATGACTTCAGTGTTGAGAATTGGTATTGATTTGACATCAATAAAGAGTACTCCATGTTCTTAGATGATGCTGCATAAAGTAGTAACCTATACTTGCTAGTTTGATCCTAGAAGAAAATTTCCAACATCAGCTAGGTGTCTGAGTCTCACTTCTGTGTTCTCCTTTTTCAAATTTACAGGTACTTCTAATCTCCAATGTCTTTCTTTTGCTGTTCTAGTCTAGGGTGGTAACTTTTTCCCACAGTTATTAGCTGCTACATCAGAGTTCTCTTTTCACCTTTTCAATCCTTCAATTCCTGTTTAACAAACTTCTGATAGTAGATCCCTCTGTTAAAATAACAGAAATGGATTTTCTTTTTCTGACTGGACCCTGGTTGACACACCATAGGATGGGCCTTTATTTCAAGCTCTTTTACACTCTACAAAATCATCCCTTATCATTACATTCAACAGAGAAGGAAACTCCAAAACTTCCAAACCTGAAACATGTAAGTAGCACCTTGTATGTTTCACTCAAAGTGGGCTGTCCTTAATGTCTAGTTTTGATGTATCCACTTGAGAGATGAAATTTTTCCTCTTAGCTTATTGCCAATGCAAACTAAGAACATGTTCCACACTTCCCATGTATGTGCTATGTTGTCTGCACGAATATTGTGTGACAAGATCTATCACATTAGTCTTCAGACAAAATTTCTTAAAGTTCTATAATCCTCCCCATTTCTCTCCTATTTTTGGTGATGCAAAATGAGCTTCCAAATATAAAACATACCATATAGAGGTATCTATGTAGAAGATATATTAATGATGTTAAAAAAAAATGGAGAAAAATTTCCTCTCAACATTTTTATTTAATCATTTAATAAAATCTTTTATATATAAATTACATAACATGTAATATTATAGATAAAAACTATAACATGTATGTATTATATATTTACAACTATACTAATATATAATATGCAATTGTATATAGTGTGTAAAATATGCATATAATTTTAGATATTATGTCTACATCATTTTACATAAATATATAAATCAATTATATCTACCTGTTACTAATTATAATCTATTGACATTATACATAAGAACATAAAACCAGTGACACTGATTTATTAGTAGTAAGTCATCATTTACATAATTTATTTTTTTGAATTTCTCCTTTCTCTCTTCATATTGATTGTTAGTTCCCTGAAGGAGTGTGGATGCATGTGTGTGTGTATGTGTGTGCGTATGCATGTATCAGCAGCATACTTTCCACTGTGCCTTTCCCAAGGATGTGTACTGGATTTCCCTGTCAATCTGTGTTGGACTGAGTTCTAATCACAAACTGACTGAGATTTCAGGTCATATTTCAGTCATCTTTGATCCCCTACTATTAACACATGTTGACTAAAGTCAAAGCTCAGAAAATGTCAATCAATAATCTAAAACCAGACACACAGAAAAGGTCTTATAACACAAAAGGAAAGAAAAAAAAAAGAACTTTGAAAGTCACTATATTGTTATAGCTAAAGAAAATGAGTATAAGAAAGACTAGAATTTTTTTTTTTTTTTTTTAGAGAAATGTTTTGAGAAGTCTCTTCGCTTCTTTTTTTTTTTTTTTTAAGATTTATTTATTCATGCATACAAGCACTGGGGTACAGGCCAGAGGTGTGGGGGGTGAGAGGATTCACCACAGAGAGCAGGGA